>JAHWFP010272700.1:0-19834 GCA_023313725.1 Lithobius niger
TTGTTTTTAACTAATAATTTGTATTTTTGTCTGAATAAATGAGAGTCTAGTAAAAGGAATAAAGAGATTGTTTTAAGGCACTTAAAAAACAGAATGAATCTCAAATTAATCAAATACGCTTATAAAATGTAAGCCAAGACAGATACCAATATAAAGAAAGCTAACCCTGCCATAAATTAACCAGTTTCCAAAATTATTTCCCTTTTCATCGATGATTGGCCGGGAAGGGCGGGGAGGGTGTCGGTATTTGTGACATCACTTTCTCCGGGGAAGAGGGGATCCGAAGGTTACGACACAGTGTGGCATTATAACATGCAAAAAAAGAAAAAAAAAAAAACTGCCTGCAAAAAAGAAATCATCAAAACGCCGCAAAGAAGAAATTTATGATAATGGTTTGTTAAAGAAAAATATTTCACTTACTACGGTAGAAATATAAAAATTAATGCCAACTAGAAGGGGAAAATCGCAAAATTTAATAACAGTTTTGTAGTTTTCAAGCCTTAATTTGTCAAAACAGTTCAAGCAGTGGAGTCTCTAGTACCCCGATACGGCGGGTAGGGCTTCAACGAAGAATCCAACCAGCCCTCGTCCCCCCCAAACCCCCTCAAAAAATGGCAAAACTTTTATTTGTCTGGGCGTTTGCTTTTTTTTAACAATTGCATGTGGCAACCCTGGCTGAATAAGAATTCCTAAAAAAATTTCGGTAAAAAGGTCTCCGGAAAATAGAGCCCAGGGCTACTCTCTGTCTGCTGCTAAATATAGTACACACAACACAGGAAATCCGAACCATTGGCCAACTGTTAAGTAATAATATTATTTTTTATTTTTTTTTTTGGTTTTGGTGGGGAAATCCAAAATATACCTTCGCGAATAATTTCTGTTAACTTTGGCGCGGAAGAAAATTAATTTTTAGCTTAGCATGCTTGCCTTTTCAGAAAACCGATGAGAAGGCAATTTTCTTTTATTATAAAAAAAAAAAAATCTGAAACAAAGTTATTTCTCTGTATATGCAATTTTTTAAAATTCGAAATTGCAACACTTCTGAACTTCCAAAAAAAAGTATTTACCCGTGTTTTTGGCGATAGAATTATCTCTTTTTTTTTTATAGTTATTATTATTCCTTTTTTTTGTATTATATAACACACGGTTACATTTTTAACAACGTTTAACTGAAAATTGTAAATACAGTACTGGCGTCCAAGTCCTAGTCTCCAAGCCAATACTGTATTATTAAAAAAAAAAGGGGGGGGGAAGCGCTGTAATGAACCACACACGTCTGATGCAGGCGGAGTTCGTTTAGAGAAACAAACTAGAATAATTGATTCAAAATGTAGAACTAATTATTTGAGCATTTTTTCCCTTGCTGCCCGAATTCGTAGTAGAAATCAGGCTTCTCTGCAAACCTTCAATTAATCCTTTGATAGTCGGTTGGCCAGCTTATCAAGCACAAGCTGAACTTGCCTTTCCTGCACAAACCCTCCGTTTTAGTCTATTCTGAGGTGGTAATGGGTTCGGGGAAGTATCAGCTATTAGGGTCAGATGTGCATTTGACATTTGACTGGCGCATGCGCGCTGGTCCATCCGCCAAGTTGGTGAATTTCGAATGTGCACATGGACACTTGGACAGGAGATAACGGGATATTTTGTGAACAATCAGATCAGCGTTGGATCGGGAATGCAATTCAACACCCCAAAACTACATGGCAATTGCTAGAAACCCAGGAATCGTTGCATTCTGCGATCACAAGCAGGCAAGAATTCAGGTAACATACCAGAAGATTTAAATCATACTCGTGTGTGTGCGTAGGGGTGTTCGACAGGTGTACGTAGCCTACGTATCATTTATGTATTAATTTCATCGTAATCACTGTAAATACAAAACATTTAATAATACATATCCAAAAGATACATAAAATCGCAAGAGTTACTATTAAAAAAAAACACTAAGGTATAAAAATAAGGATGTAAGCCTCTATTAAATAATAAAATTATTTTCAAAAGGACGGATACAAGAAAAGTCATGTAAGACAATATGTGTAAAAAGTAGATCTAACTTGTTTTTTGGGACACGTATTTGTAAGACGTGTTTTTGAGTAATTTTACACTTACTGTATTAGTGCGACGCTGGTGGTTTACAAGCATATCCTTCCCTTATGTCCGTCCCTTTTTATAAAGAATCGTACATCCGTATTTTTATATGCTTATGCGGTTTAAGAATAAACTAATAAATATGGCCATTTTGATTTAAATAACATTCCCGCCGAGTGTTCGAGTGTGCAGGGAAGCGCAGCATCTCTGCTTGCAAGTCTAGGAGTTCACGGAAGAAACGTGAAAAATGTCAAACTTTGGAGATCTTGTGTTTATCATAGTTAATATGGTGTACAACGTATCATGTCCCGTTTCACAGAAAATAAAACTAAGTAGGATTTTTCTGCGAAACGGAAATTCCCGTTTTGCAGAATAATTTTTTTCAAATTATGTGCCTCGCTCGCGCTACTGCGCTCAAACATACATCAGAAACCGCAACTAACCAAAAATTCCTTCCAATTATGAATGCATTTTTAACTTCTCCATGTTGAATTTTTAAAGGATATTTTCATTCTGCTTAACGAGTTTTACAAAACGGGAATTCCCGTTTCGCAGAAAAATCGTAATCCGTTTTATTTTCTGCGAAAAGGGATACCACGCCAACAAGTGTGAAAAACATGCTCGTTTAAAAATTTGTCTCATTTGCTTGTAGTAAACCGTTTCTAACCGTTTATCAAATTGAAAAAAAAAATAATAATGTTTACAAATAAAAAAATTTTATTAAAATTTTTTTCAAGAAAATTGTATTCAATTCACATAATGGTTAAAAGCCTCGAATCGCACTTAAAATTGAACGACTTGAATGACGTCATGCTATTCAATTCTATTCACCAGCAGATTTCCTCCATTTACGTACCCATGTACAGATTTGGAAGAATAGATTAAGAAAGAAGTAAAAAAAACTAGTTATTAACAAAATAATAATAAAAGTTTAACAAATATACCGTATATAAAAATTGACTAATAAAATGATAACGCAGGTATTGGAAAAAATATGCTTCAGGTAATCAGTATGTTGATATATGCTTTTTATTTTTACTTATTATGGAATCGTATTAACATGTAATACAATATGTGTAAATATAATGGAACCCACACAAGTCCTACGGATTTCGGGATACAATGTTGATAAATAACCTGTGTACTGTATATATATTAAAAAAAAATGTAATATGGTCAGGGACGTGCGCACAAGAACGGGGGAGGGTCTAGCACCTGCCCTCACGGCAAAGTGCTAGTTTTTTTTTAAGTCCCCTTTTTTGCCGATATTTTTGCTGGAGCAATGATGTAAAAAGCCTGAAAAATACAAAAAAAAAGGGGACAAATAAAAAGTAAAAAAAAAGGCGACAGGAAAAAAGTACGTTGCCCCTGCCCACTTGGGGCCTGTGAACGTCCTTGCTTTTGGGTTTATCTGACCACCCGTTCATGTTTTCCACCCAATTCTATTGAAGTTGGCAAAATCAGGTATGAATGTACTTTTACATAATTAATAAAAGTATTGCAAAGCTCCTGTGACTAACCATTAAAAATCGTAAATGCAGTCAGTGTTGACAAATTTACTACTTAACATTATGTGTGTTATTAAACGGTTAACAAATATCACAAAGAGGTCATGTGACTTTTTTCATTGTAAAGTATTTGCAATTTATAAGTAAATTTTGGCAGCATTTTTTTTTTCATTTTACGTAAAGGGGTCTGGTGATGGAGGGTGGGGGGAGGAGAAGGAAGGTAAGACCAATCACCTCTGTTTTTGCTTGACTGCTATTCCGTACTGGTTGGTAAAATAAAATAAAATAAAAATATAAACTTCCTTTCGGCTGCCCTACGGAGCTTTGCAATACTTTCTTCAGCTTCTGCATAAAAGACATTGTAATCAAAAATTGTGTCCCAACCTCTTAAAGTTTTATGGAATTATGAGGGAAAATTGAACTGGTGGCCTGATATACCCTATATATACAGGTAATGGTTGTTTTAGCACTAAATAATTGTGACGTCTTTTTATGTCAGAGGTCCAGTTTGAGTGCACTTTCGGAGTTCGGGGCTTGACGTTACCTAAAATGTGGAAATGTAATAAACTAAAAATGACTTCCTTAAATTTAGGACATGTAGAAATATTGTGACTTAGAACAAGGTTCACAGTATTTGGAGAAGTCAGAGAAATAATATGAGTCAGGTGAAACAGCGAAATTAGTTAATTAATTACGAAAACAACCTGGGAAAGTCGGAGAAAACATCATGATTTTTCATTTAAATTTAGTGCATTAAAATATTTAGTGTACTTTCAAGGTCCTGGTTTCTAAACCGAACCTGAAAGATTTTGAACAAAGATTAAAAAAAAAAAAAAAAAGACTGGACGGTCCATGTCTTCCTGCGCTAGACTATTTCCTACTTTGTGCTATCAAAAAAAGAAGATTCACTTAGAACGCTGCACTTTAAATTCAACCCTAATTGTTCCCCCAAAGAAATTAGGTTCAGAATGCATTCGACGAACTTGGTAAAAATATTTCAGGGAAACTCAGGAAATTAATGAATATATTATTTTGTTCACGTCGGCTGTTTGACAATGCTGCAGCGCCTTTTTTCTGTTTTCTGTTCGTGCTGGGTTTTTAACTTTGCGGTACTTAACTGCTGCGGAAGTTTTGAATACCAATGAAAGCTTCTTTTTATAGAATTTTTTTCCAACAACAGTATCGTCATACAAATAGTGTAACTAGTCGCCCTGCTACGACAGAGTCGTAGTTTAAATCAAGCAGGATAAAAAGTGAAACAGCACAGCCAAACTGACCTAGGCTTAGCTCTTCCCTAAATTACAATACTGTAATGCATTTTTGTTACCCCTTAGTGGGAAAAAGCGCATTTGCACCTTTCAGATAAGCTTAAGAATGTCCGTTTATCTTGCCTCAAATGATGGTGCCACAATCATTTACTATGTGGAATTATACAACATTAATGGGAGTATGCAATAACCTATACGGTCCTTACGTTAAATGTGAATAGGACCTTTCTTGAAGAAAATGTAGTCTTTAAATGCCTACTGCAACCCTGCTATGCCCGGTACAAGGAAGAACGCCAGAAGGATGGTAAATTCAGGGTTTATTCCAGGGCCACGCGGTCTGTCCTCAGGAGATGTTGTCCAATGGTTCAAGGATGCTCTGATCAGGGCTACTAGCAGAGTGGCACACTTCAGGAAGAGTTCTTAGCTGGTTAGGGACTAGCTCCCAGAGTGAGTCTGCAAGGGGCTGCAAGGCCTTAAGTACCTAGAGCTGCCGCCAGTACCTGCCACTGGTGGTGCAAGGTACTTCCTGTACTATATCCTGGTATCCCATGATCCATCTCTGCTAGCAGCTACCCCTAGGGGCAGGCAAGGCCAGAGCCATCCAGACCACTGATCTCCAGGGACTGGACCATACATCAACGTACATAGCATTACTGGAATACATCAGTAAAGATACAGAGCATGCAGAATAGATAGGATGGAGCCATAGCATCAAGGTAAAGAGGCCCACTAAGGCCCTAGCTTAAGGAGTATGAGGAAGCTGTGGAAACCGTCGTTGCACTACGAAAATATTGATTACCTGAGCTCTTAGCATTCTCTTTCCCCTTTGCTGTTTGATCTAGAGATTAAAGTTGTAGGAGGCTGCCTGCTTCGCGACCCAATGCGCATCTGTTCTGCGCATCCCTCCGTCTATATAAGGTGCCGTTGGGGATCGTAGCTTCATCTTTTCTTCTCTATGTCGACAACGTCGTACGTTCTGTTTCTTTTCTGGCAAATACAGGTTAAAATACGGTGGTCTGAGCTACCACAGTCCCTATACTTCATTCTTCATTATGCCACGTGAAAAAGACATGCCAAGGAAGGTGCTGGCTCGGTGGCCACACCGCCCCCTACTGAACTTTTGGTAGAGGACCCGATGCCATCGTTACCGGAAATCTCCACCTTGTCAATGGCCTGTCCATGGTCGCCTGAGACCCGACCTTCTCGGCCAACGACCACTCACTAGGGTCCTCAACCATAGAACCATTGGTGACTGACATAGCCATGCTTCATACGACCACCAGGTCTCCAACCCAATGCTGCCAAGCTCGGCCCCTGCCCGATTTACGGTCGCTTCAAACCGACCTAATGAAGGCCAACGAAGCATTAGCCGTCTGAAGCTTCAAGTAAGAGGAAGGCGTTCGGCTGATTAGCAAAGAAAAAGTAACCTCGTCCCTTCGTGGAGTAATCGATGTTTCTTCACGGTCGTCAAGACGTTCGACCACTCTTCCTCCATCCCTTAACGCTGACTATTCCAACGAACCGCTTAACTGCTGCGGCCAACAAAAATTACGGTCGTCATTAGACCTTCCCGTTTGCACGACCAGACTCGGTCAGCTTTTCAACCAATATATCCACCAAGACCATCAAGACCCTTCATCATTGAGGATACTGACAATTCCAGCTCGTCAGCCGATGATGCTGACAAACGATCGGTCGCCTCTGACAACCTCTCTTCACGTCATGCCCTTTTTGAACATCCTTCACCAACAACCCTAACCCATCGGAAATCCTTCTTCCTGGGCTCCTAAAATGGTCGACGATATCATTCCGGATTGCTTCCTCTACAAGCCATTGCCACCGGCGACCGAACCAGCAAGAACCGCATTCTCTCTGCCAGCTTTGTTTTGATCTGTGCGACTGCTTTCCTTTTCAACAAGCAGTCGTCGGTCTGTCTACAACTTTGCTGACATCCTTACTCCGTAATAGTGGTCTCCTTCTAGGCAACCCCCTCGAACTTCATAAAGTTTCCCCCCCCCCCGACTCACGCCTCGGTTGGGAGACAGCCTTCTTCCGCCCAAGAGGAGATGGGTTCTTCAAATCAAAAAAACCCTTGACACCAATCCTCGTTTGGACTTCGTAACAGCGGATTTAAAAATGAACTTGAGACCACTGTGTTTATCCCACGCATAGTATCGGTCCCTGCTTCTGTTCTACATGACAACGACAGTGTTTTGTTCCTGGGCCTCCGTGCGGCCTCTCAGGCAGAAGTCCTTAACACAGCTGCGAATGAATTATGCACAAAACTTTTCGCCGAATTACCACCGGCCAAAACCAAGAACTTAGCCTCCTCATCGTCAAGTATTCCGTAAGGCTCACTTTGCAACCTATCACTCCATGAATTGGTTCACCAGGGATCTTTTCAACTCTGCTCTCCTCCTTCGGGAAGTGGCCCTGAACACAGACCCAGATCTCAATGATTTAACTCGTCGTGAGCTACGCAACCAACCCATCCACGAGTCCGACATGCTTTTTCGCGGCCCAATTTAGAAACTAGCTCCACATTTAGATGTCCTTTGCAAGCCCAAGACCTTTCGACCCAAGCCATCAAGATATCCAAGGAACTCGAAGTGCCCCATTCGCACCGATGCCAAGGACGACTGGCATTCGCCATCCACCCACGTCCATTGTCCCCGCCTCATTCCGAACAGGCGCCCGTTCGAAGCAAGGGCCTCAGAGGCTGATTGGGCCAGTTTTTCGGTCGCAGCACCACTTCCGACCGCCGAGGACGATACGATTCAGCAGAACCGACGCAATGACCTTTTCCTGTTGCTGACAACCATTTGTAAATAACCATTTACATGGAACTTTTAGTATTGTGTGTGAACTGTTAGTGTGAGTGGTTTCGTTGGTGTCTCCCGCAGAAGGTTAGTCTACTCAAGCCCTCTCTCCCTGACTACCTAACCCTCCCCAATGACCTCTTTAAGTCAGGTCTCAAAGGATCAACAATACTTGTTTATCGATCAGCCCTAAATTCTGTGTTCAAAGCTGCAGGTAGCCTGCACCTTCTGGATGATTTTCGTATCGCTGCCCTTGTCAAATTTTTTGATGTCGAGTGACTGGCAACACAGGACCTGTTTCCAGACTGCGACCTTTCCATAGTCTTAATGTCCCTTCTTTCGGCACCATACGAACCACTCTGCCCAAGTTACCTACACCACCTCACAAAACCGTCTTCCTGTTTGCCTTGGAACTCTCCCTACGATGTAGTGAGATACAAGCATTATCGGCCATGGCGGCTGACTGATCCTTAACACCACAAGTTTCTTTCCAGGCTAAGACACAGAAGCCAAGTGAAAGATCACAAAACTTTTATCACCCCTGCTCTTTCCCCACATGTAAACACAGAAGCCCCACATGTAGACACAGTGGAGTTTGTCCATGAGTCGGCTTCTAAAATGTCGGCGATAGGGGTGTTACCTTGAAAGGCCCAGGACGCTGAAATGGCACTAAGTTCATGAGTGGTCACGTGGATGTTGTGGACATTGCAGTTAATGTCAAGGGCAATGTAAGCGTGGAGTATGACCACCTTGATCCATGTTGAGACCATTCTTGCGGTCGTCTTGCTTGTACTGGGCATGAACGATATGAAGAGCTGAGAGCGACCCTTGCGAAGAGACTTAGGCTTTTTAAGGTAGAAACAAAGGTTCGAACTGGACAAAGCGCCCGTGACCAACTGGCGAACTGGCCCATGCCTTTTACACTGCTCAACGTAAATGAATGGCTAGTCTTTACACCTTATGCAATAAGTACAACCCTAGTAGCATCAATTTTAGGATTTTACAAGGATTCTGGCATACTTCTTAATGGAAAATTACGCTGGATTTTATTATTCTGTACTAAAAACGAGCAGTATAATTTTCGACGAATTTTACATGAAAATTGTTCACTCTAGTTCATCTTATTCAGGCGATTTTTTGGTTGTTAATCATGCTTGATTCACATCTGTGCTTTTGAGCTACACAAGAGTTTGAATTCACTGCTGCTTGTAGCCTCCGATATTTGTAGGGTGGCGTCATGTGCCATTTGCGGGAAAGCTGTAGATCCAGATCGTGTCGTACTGGGTGGTGCTTGTTAAGGTAGGAGGGCAGTTGCAAATACATTAACGGTACTTTGCACTGGTTGAAGTGTATTGAGCTGGGCCCTTAAGTGATTTGTCTGTATTAAGTTATATTTTATGGGTGATGTTTTTTCCCGGCATTATTGTGCTTTGTTTCATCATGATGGGATGTGATGCTGTTTGAGAGGTTGTTGTTTGTGGAGGATGAAACATGTTCTACGAGATGGACCTGGTTGATAAACCTGTCCAAACCCTTCTCAACGGAACACCACCTCTCATAACGATCCAAGTATACACTGCTTTTTGTTTTCCCCAGCTACCTCCAGTGTCGTTGGTTGAGGTGTTGCTGTTTGGGATTGTGTTGGTCGCATCGGTCTGGTGTTCTGACTTTGCCTCCTGGTGTTGTAATTGTGGTTAGTGGGTGGCAAGGTAGGTTGGGATTTCTTCTTCGTCGTCATTGGTTTTCCTACTAGAATAACAGGCTCTTCACAGGTGGATCTACCATCCGAACAGGGATGTGGTGTTACGAATCACTTCAATGTTTTTAGAGTTCCTGAGAAATGACTGACAGTTGTAGCACTGGGGGATACGTTTATGGGATCACTTATCCCTTCAGTAAATGAGACTGATTTTTAGAGTGAAACCGTAGACCGTATCCTCTGGCGCAACAACTGCCAGATTTCTCAGGAACTTGAAAACCGTCAAGAGACTCCTAACACCACGCCACAGTTTTGCTGATTGATCCACCTGTGAACAGCCTGGTATTCCAGTAGAAAAACCAGCAATTATGAAGAAGATATCCGAACCTACTTTTCCACCCGCTAACCACAGCTACAACACCAGGAGCTGAAGTCAGAACACCAGACCGACACCACCATCACAACCAACAACCCTGGATGATGAAGTGGCCGGAGCACAATAAACAACAAGTGGTGTGTACTTCATTTCTTGCGATATCATTTATATGATGAGACAAGGAGAGGTGTCTAGGTCTGTCTCAAAGAACATGTTTCAGCCCCCACAAACAATGACCTGTCAAACCGCATTGCATTCCAGCATGATGAAACAAAGTACAAGATGCCGAGAAAATACATCACTCCTCATCAAATCTAACTCAATGTGAGACAATCACGTAAGAGCCCTAGAGCCCAACTCAATACAACCCTTCGATCACTGCAAAGTGCCATTAGTGAATCTGCAACTGTCCTCCTATTTCAAAGCCCCAACTCCATTTACGTGCGACTTACGACCCAGCTACCCACGCTATACGGACTAGCGTGCCGCTTTCCTCGCTGACCTGTCCGATTAGTTCTCGCTTCATTCCATTTAAGCTACTTGTCTAGCACTACAGTACACTAGCATAGCTCTGATTGGCATAAAATGTACGCATATTTTTGCTCATAGCTAATTGCTGCAAGACTTTCAGATTCAAACAATAGTAGTTTCGAAATCAGTGGATTATTCTACAGTTTTACATAAGGAAGCAAGTTTCCCGACTTTTGTGAGAAGTGAACGATCGTTTCAAGTGGTGATTTTGCTCTACGACCTGTGGCCTATTTGGAATGGAGACGAATAATCCAAAATGCCAAGACTGTCAAAATGCCAATACCTACAGATCTCGTTTAAGTATTAAAAGTTTAAAACTTGATTAAATTTTAACTAAATTTCAATGGTAACTAAATATGATGCAAACCTATTTACGTTGCCTTTTGGACTTATATGTCAGACTGCCTGAGCGGGGAATCGAACCCAGGACCTTTTTAAGTCCAAAAGGCAACGTAAATAGGTTTGCATCTGTATTTAGTTATTTCTTGTAAGCCTTTGGCTTTTCCGTCCTTAAAAATTTCAATGGTAAGATGTACACCGCAGTAACTATTATTACCATAATAATACTTAGTAAATTCGGTGTAGGTGTTGTGGCACAATGGCATATTCCTCATACATTAGCCGATTAAATGAACACAGTCACATCAGCTTCAGTTACCGCTTAGAAGTAATAACTTGCAAAGTCCTTTAGTTTTTTTCCTGGATTTTAGGGTTTCAGGGATTTTAGGGTTTTAGGGAATATTGCCAATAATTTAACTATTTTGGTTGTTCCTAGTCGGTTGCGTATTTCAGTGTGGATTAGGCCAAAAAAGTAAACGACATACGTTCCTGACTGCCGACGTTTCAAAAGTAGTGTATTTTATTTTGGGTTGTTTAAGTTCTTTTGTACTTGTATATCAACAGTTTTGTGTCAACCTGGTCCTTGATTATAATCAGGTGAATTTCAATTTTAATCAAGTGATTATAATCATGATTATAATCAATGATGATTCACTTTCTTTGTCTCACAATGAAAGTATTTAGCTAAACTTCAGTGAAAACCGATCAAGTGGAGGGATATGCAACGGCTAGTTTAATGTCGCACTCTTATCTGAAACATTGTTGACACTTCTTCCTGATGGGTTGTCGGCAGAGTGAGCTGAGCGAGTTGATCCCGCTAGCTGAAAGATTCTAGGCCGAACGGAAGTGTGTGAGATGGCCCCGCTTGCCTTGGCGAGATGTTGTAACTCGCGTACCAAATAGACAGAGTTTGCTGCACTAGTCCACGCTTTACAGCTTTGGTCTAGCGATACTCGCTAGCTGACTGGTCTCGCGTAAGTGGAGTTTGGGCTTAACATCACCAGCTAGTGCAACATGATCTGGCTGTACAGCATTCACACAAATGGCACGTGACGCTGCCCTACAAATATTGGAGATCACAAACAGAGGTATTAAAATTCTCATGCAGCTCAAAGCAAAAATGTGAATCAAACAGGACTAACAACCATGAAATCGCCTGAAGAAGAAGTATGTAAGTGAGCAATCTTCATATTATGTTCGTTGAAAATTCGTAGGGCTCATTTTTTTGTACTGAATGTTGAAATCTATCACAATTTTCGTCATAAATTCTTCTTCTTTTAAATGTAACCTGCCATATGGCCTTTGAATGGATGCAGATGCCAAGGGCCTGCAGGATAGGTAGGATGTAATTTTTACAATGTCAACATGCAAAGATGTTATCAACGTAGTGGGATCAATGGTGCAAATGTTGTATGTGGGTATTATTGAGTAGATTGTCGAATTCATTCAAAACAATATCACGGAGGAAGCCCGAAACTGATGCCTCTGCCTGGAATCCTTGACCTTTTGAATTGAAAATGTCCCCATGCTTGAAATAGTTAGTCTCGAAAATGGTTTGCACAGGGGTAATTTTCTTCATATCGATGGTGTCCTGACATTGAAGTGAATGTCTTTGCCACTACCGCCTGACCAGAGCTCTTTCACCACTCCTGCTTCAATGGCATCACAGATTCCCTACGAACAGTTTATTCATGGAATTTCTTCTTTCGCATGTTCAGATTCACATGCTTCCTGTGCTGCTGCTGCCTCTACAGACATCTTGTCTCAAATCCGAAAGCTCAAATCTAAGCGTCAAGCTCAAGCGTCAAGTCTTGGCTTCCTCCAGCTAAGATTGAAGAAGCTGAGGGCCGGCTCTTTTGCAGCCTTGCCTCAACAGAGATCCTGGCCCTCTGACAAAATACAAAATCTACGCTTTACTCAACCGGGTTTAAGCCTGTCAACGCTCTTTCGCCTGCTGCTTCTTCAGCTTCTGCTTCGCTTATGTGACTTCACCCGAGCCAAAGTCGGGTGAAATTCAAGCCTAGTTGTATGATCACTCACGGAAATTAAAGATTTCTCCTTCCCATCGCAAGCCATCGTGGCCTCCCAGTTCTTCCCTTCACTCAAACGATAGATGGGATTCCTGCCGGAACGAAAGACAAGATGAGCACATGGGCTCTCCACGACCTGTCGCTCCAAGCGAAAGACATTCCAGCTCAGCTGCTGACACCGCACCTGCTTCTCCAGAAATAAAAGCTCCTCCTTCGCAACAACATAAAAGAAAGATTTCTTGACATATACATAATTAAATCATAGGATGTGCGTGCGTGCGTACGTGCGTGCGTGCGTGCGTGTTTGTACCTCTACTCCTCTGGAACCAAAGCACCTACAACGATGGGAGTAGGACCAAACGAAAGATAATTACATTTCGCTTTTAATAGGCCTATTTTCATCGCTGTAACTTGATATTATCATCCTCAAATATGCGAAAGAACCTGAAAAACTAACGTCAAAGTTTTTTTTAAAGCCTCATTATGTTTGTTTATGACGTCATAGTTTGTTCATGAAACCTCCACGAGCAAAGGGAGATGATCTGGAGCGCAACGAGATGCGGCCGAATGAGCTGAAAAAATAACCTAAACGTTATTACACATACAGACATACAAATCTTAAAATAGGTTTCTGTATTAACTAACTTGATGCATGGAAAAATCAAAACAATAGATTTGGTTTTAAAAGGGTGTCAAACATTCGTGTTTCTGAGACACAGAGGCGCATGGATTGAGCGAGCAAAGCGAGGGATTTTCACATAAAGTAAACCTTTTCTATATGTGTCTTGCTTTGCTATATCAATCTTTCATCTCTCACCTTCGTAGGAGATTAAATCTGACGTTCTGCAGATGTTCCTCCAAGTGAGGGTCATCAAGAAAACCCATATAAAGTTTATACTAACACAAATTATAAGTGATGTGTGGTTCTTAGTGGTTACATTGATTCAGTCACGGTTCTGAGGAAATGTCTGCGCTGATTGAGTGAGCGAAGCGAACGAAAATCAGCGTTTGTTATCAGATACAGCGCTTTTCTGATAAATTGCCTGATCTTTTTGCTTCGACAGATACAAATGTTGGAATGATTTATGGTTATCATTTGTTTATGCAGTAAAGTCATCCGAAAAACGCGTGCTGCACTCGGACCATTTGCCTGATCGTTTTAGATGTGGAATCTCTGTCAGCAGCACAAGAGTTGCAAGATGAAGCTCCTCGAGCGAAGCGAGACGACGCGGAATGAGCGAGCGAAGCGAGCGACTCCGCTAGTCGTCATTATGACGATATGGATCTCCTTTCTCCCAAGCCTCACAAGCATTCATATTTGGACTCTTCGCATTCTTCTACCTCGGACATCGACAATTTCTTCCACCATACCTACTTTGATGATCTTTCTTCTCATGGCACTGAAGATCCTCCTGCGATTCCTCTGTCAGATTTATTAAAGCCTGTCGAAGACATCATTTCAGACTGCTTTCTCTACAAACCCTCTTCTGCGGACTCTCTTCTCAAGAACCAAGGGCTTATAACCGGATTTGGCTTTGGCGTCAGTGATGGCAACCAGAAGAAACTTTCTCTTCTTTGACAATCGACCACCTTCTCACCACCCTTCTTCGCTCTGGCGAACTACTGCGCAGCAAAGGTGAACCCTTGGAATTAGACAAAGACACACCCCCACCTCATCCGGGTTAAGAAAATTGACTTTCTGGTCTACCGGTGATGGAACTGCTCACCCCAAATATTTTGAAACATACGCTCAGTCAGAATTCCGTACCGCAGAAGTTAAATTGGCTCTTGGAACCAACATGATCACCCCGATGAAAGTTGAAGTTCTGTCCTTTGTTCTAAAAGATAACTATAAAATTCTTCGCCTCGGCTTCCGTGTCAGTTCCCAAGCTGACATCCTCCATACTGCTGCCAATGCCTTGTGTGACAAGCTTTCCACCGAAGCACAGCGCCTTGTTTTCCTCATCAACGAATAGTTCTGAAAGGCCTATTATGCAAGTTATCACTCCGTGAATTAATTTATCTGGGCCCTTTTCAGCTCTACGCTCCTCTTACAGAACTTTGCTCTTCAGTGGGCTCCTAATCTTAACGATTCTATGAAACATGACCCAGTTCACAAAACCAGCCAATTCCATGAAACCAGCTGATTCATGAAGTTGAAACCCTCTTCAGAGGTCTGATCCTCAAACTTGCTCCGCATCTGGATGTGGCTGGGAAGCCTAAGGAAGACAAGCTGAAGACTCAACCCAAACGACCTCAAAAATTTCCCTTCAGGAATTTTACCAAACAAGACAACAGGAATGAGTTTCATAGGCACCGTAACCAGTCCTTGTCTGACACTGGGATTTTCCTTCACTCCAATATCAACACTTTGGTGGATGATCAAACCCTCATGGTAGAGGCGGATGCACCAATTGCAACATTACCCCTGATCGACACAGACAAAATTCTTCTCCAAACATCAAGGGAAGACCACGTCACAGTCAATGACTGAAGGTCTCGTCACGTTCACCTTTTCCCCGTCGGAGGTCGTCTCAGTTCCCATGTGTTCATTTTAGAAAACCATAACACAAGATCCCTGAATCCTTCGAACAATCACTAAAGGATTTCTTCTAACTTTTCACCTCACGCCCGCTTAATCTCCCCACCTCCACGAGAACTCGCCACAACTCCTTCGGTCTTCCTATCCGCAGAAGTAGCCAGCCTACTTCAGATAGGAGCCATGTACATCTGTCCAAATCCTTCCCACCTGGCTTCTACAGTTCAATATTTCTGATGCCAAAAAGTATGGTAACAATCGTCTCATCTTCATTCTCTAATCCCTCAATGCCTTACTGAACAATTCCCACTTCCAAATGGTAACACAAAACTCCATTAGTCAATCCCTTGTCAAGGGAGACTGGACTGTCTCAGTAGATCTCAAAGACAGCATATCTGCATATCCCGTTACACCAGCTCGTACTTCATCTCTTCCGGATTATGTACAATGGCGGCGTTATCGAATTTCGGAATCTTCCTTTCAACCGAGGCCCTTCTTGTCTTTATGATTATTACTCCGACCTGTTCTCGATTACGTATCTCCACAGCAACACATTCTATCCCACGCCTTCCTCGAAAAATGGTTATTGCGAAACCAGGACCTGCTACATCTTCTCCACGATCTTCACGACTCCCGGGATCTTCTACGTTCTCTAGGCTTCGGAATCAACTTTGCCAACTCCCACCTCGTTCCCGTCCAAAGCTTCCTCTTCCTCTTCCATTTGTTTCGATCTGGCATCTGCAATTGTGATGCCTTCTCCCAACTGGATTGCGGATATTCTCGCTCACTCCAAGCTATTTTTCACCAAGGATTCAATAGACACCTTCGATCTCAACAGCCTCATACAGAAACTGGATTCTGTTGCAGACTTCATACAGTATGACAGATGGATGACCCATTCTTTTCACATGTACCACCTCAACACCTGGAAAAGACGTCACCACCTTCTGGCTTCACTCGACATGTTGGACTCATCCTTTCTGATGGGCACTCTCCTCTGGTGGTCCGACGTTCATGTTCTCTCCCAAACAGCTACTCTCCACGAACATCTGCCGAATCTTATTCTTCTCACTGATGCATCACACATAGGGTGGAGCGTCCACATGGGCGGCCAATGAATTGGATCCCATCAATACCCTGAAACTAAATTCAGTCCGCAAAACTCTCCCCTCCATCTATTCCAGGAATTCATTACTGGCAAGACTCTGCAGGTTCAGATCGACAACACCACCGCAACTGCAACCTTCTCTATTGTCAATCCAGTAGCAGTCGCCACTTGGCCAATAGACCTTAAAAAGCACTCGCCATTTCATAGTTTCTACTTGGCAAATACCAAATACATCTTGCACAATGCATGGTTTTTCTAATTTATGCATTTTCTAAATTAAAAAATTTTTCATCCAAGGCTTAATGCAGAAACAGCAGTTACATAGCCCTTAAAAATCTAAGCATAATGCCGCATACCGTTTGTGTCTAACTCGTATAGTTCCCGAGATATCGCACTTTGAGTGTCGTTCTCTATTGCTAGCCGCCATTTTGGCGAGTAAGGTCAAATTCCAAGTCGCCAACTGCTGATTTCCATTCACCAAATGACGAGTGGCGACCGGCATTGCATACCTGAAAAGTGGAGGGGGATGCAGTCCCAGAACCTCCATCAGCTAACCTCAGAGATCTTCCAACCCTGCATTCACTTAAAGACAGTGCTTGTCTCGCTGCACATCCCCGGGAATCGGAATGTCATTGCAGACTCTCCAGGTGCAACAAACCACCATTGGGCGAATGGACCCTCGCTATGTGTTTGCAGTTCTCTTTTCAACATATGGGCACACCGTTAATCGACCTATTCGCCATGAAGCACAATGCCAGACTTCTCCTCTACATCACTCCGATCCCCGACGATCACGCCTGTGCATTGGACGCACTGTCAACTTCTTGGGAGAATCTTTCCGGCTACCTATTTCCCCCGTTCAAGCTCCTACCCCAATCGTTACGCAGATACTGTCAACTCCAGGCCTTTTCATCGTTATTCTCCCCAGGGGGCCGCAGGCCACTTCCTCTTCACTTGATCTCCTCGTCAACCTCTCCTCGGCAACTGCCAGACAGACAGAATCTGCTATCTCAACAGCGAGGGTCTCTGTTCCACCCATCCACCAGCGCTATCAAGCTTCACGGTTGCCTACTATCATCGGACGACTTCCAGAGACGGGAATTCTTGAATCCCATGCTGCCCGCATCGCGGGTAAGGCTATGCGAAATTCTACCAACAGCATTCATTACAGCCACTCGAAACGATGGTTTAAATGGTGTACCCGACAGCAAGTTAATCCAATTGATTCCCCTTTACCCGAATTGCTTATTTTCTTCTCTGATGTCTTCGATTGTGGCTTGAAAGGTTCCACCATGCTCGTACACCAATTCACACTCAACTCCGTCTTCAAGGCCAAGGGGCGCCTAGCCATGTTGGATGATTTCGCTTTTCATCTCTGTTCGAATCCTTTTAAGTCGAACGGGCTGCAATTCGCCGCTTCTTCCCGCAATGGCACCCACCCTTGGTCCTGCGTTCACTCTTGTCTCAGCCTTACAAACCATTATCTCACTGCAAGCTTTGCCTTCTAATGCGGAAGATTGGTTTCCTCCTGGCCCTTGCTTCCAGTCTGCGCTGCAGCATTTCCAGGCATTATCCATGAACTTAGCTTACATTACCTTCTTTCCAGATGACTCTCTAGTATCACTATTGCCTAGGGCTTCCTTCCGAGCTTAAACTCAATGGCCTACTGAACCTCCGGTTCCCATCATCATCCGCACCTTATCTCCTCTCACGGGCAATGAACCTGAACATTTTCTTTGTCTCGTCCGAGCTCTTTGCTTCTACCTCGACAAAACGTATAGCAACAAGATTGGCAAAGGTAGAAGCCAACTCTTCTTGCCATTCAAAGCTTACTTCAGTGAAACATCTTCCTCAGTGATCGCAGCCTAGATCAAGACCGTCATCACAAAGACATATCAACTGTGAAGGTAACAGCATCCGAGTCACACTGCATGCGTTAAGAGCCATGTCAACATCCTGAGCCGACCACAACGACGTTCCGGTTCCAGAAATTCTGCATGTCGCCTCATGGAGGCACAACACCGTTTTCACTCCAAACTACTTCAGGGATATGACCATTCAAGCTGCAGTACTTCACAAGCTGGACCCATCGTCTCAGCCAGTTGTGTTATCCAACCCCCTCAGTGCTAGGAAGTGGATGAAGTTAGAACCACTTGTAATGAATGGATTTTGATCCAATTTCATGTTTCTCCTGTTTTTGTTCAAGAAAGATTTGTCTTCACCTGGAAAAACATCATGACTTCCGGTCATTTTTTCTCGGAACCCAGCAACTAATCCCTAGGCAACCCGTCAGGTAGTGCCCGCTGCCGTTTGTGATGAGGTCTACGATGTTATAATTCAGTTAATGTATATTTTCGCCACAATAGAAAGGGAGAATTGTCGGGCAGCGGCTAAATTCCTTTTCTATTGCTTAAGGCAAAAATATACATTACCTGTGCCCACCCTACCTCCCCTCTTGAGGCACCACCCGGCGACATATTGTGAGGCACAAAAGGTGATCTGATCTGGAAGACCCACGCATGCGTGGTGCAGGGTTTAGGGAGCTGGACATTGATTGGTTGTTTCTCTAGATGGAAATCAGCACTCAGAAATGAGATGCTATTATTCAGGTAATGTACACTTTCGCCTTCAGCAATAGAAAACGACTTTAGCCGCTGCCCGGCAATTCTCCTTTTTTGTCAATAAGTTCCCCACACACTGGCTTGCACTGTCCCTGGATACTAGACAGGAGTATATTTACTTCAACCCTGTCGAATGTCAGTCCAGCAGCAGTTACCACTTGGACGGCACACCTCAGAAAGCACTTGCTAATTAGAATAAGAATAAGAATAATAATAGTTTCCTGTTCATCTCTAGGAACCAGGGTGGATGGGAAGGGCAACATTCATTGCCACTGATACCCAACCACATTTTAAACAAAGTTGTGGAACAACTGATCATTGACACATTAAAAGAATAACAAGGGCAGATAAAAAAAAAATTGTCGGATAAAAATGGATTAAAATGGACGGGATAAAAAGGGTTGCAGATTAAAATCATTAAGTTTACGCTTGAAAGTCTGTACCGAGCTAGCCGAGACAATGTCTTCCGTCAGTGCATTCCAAACAGGTGCAACCCGGACCGAGAAAAAAAACTTCCTACAATCAAGACGGAAAGGTGGTAACTTCAGTTTAAGAGAGTGGCCACGGGTTTTTGTGTTTCCAACCAATTCAAAAAAAGGTAAACAAGCCGCTGGCACATCATTCAAAATGAGGTACACCAGGGCAAGATCAGTCCTTAAACGGCGCAACTCAAGAGTTTCCAGACCCAACATCCGAAGCCGTTCACAATATGGTTTATTATGTAGTCCTGGGATAAACTTAGTGTAGCGGCGCTGAACTGATTCCACTCGGTCAATATCCGAAAGCTGGTTTGGTGACCATACCTGGCTTGCGTATTCAACAAGTGGTCGCACGTAGACCTTGAATGCCCAGGCCATAATCGAGTGATCTCCAGAGGAGAAGCAGCGACGCACAATCGCTGCACGACG
>JAHWFP010272701.1:0-12873 GCA_023313725.1 Lithobius niger
CCCCCGCAAAAGGAAACAGTGAGTAAGTCGGGTGTGACCAATTCGCAAACGGGCCAACACAACCTCCTCACGGCGACTGCGGCGACACGCCGAGTGCCACTCCTCGACAGTGCCTTTAATGGCCCGTAACTTATTACCGTCCTGTCTGTCCCACAAGGTCTGCCAAAAAGCGTGTAACCTCAGACGCAGAGTTGGAAAGGTATCTGAGGGAACAAGGCTGAGATCCCTACCGAGAGGGCCAGAAAGGGCCCCTTTCGCAGCAGAATCAGCTTGTTCATTCCCTGCTATCCCAACATGGCCCGGGATTCAGCAGAAAAGCACGGTTTTCCGCTGGCCAGGCAAGCGGGAAAGCAAAGCTTGGGCATTAATGAGGCCAAATTTTAGATTTTCTTTAGGCTGTTCAAGAAACGATTTACAATTATATTTCCGTAAGAAGCTTGCAATCAATAATTTCACTAAAGCAAAACCATAAAACAACCAATAGGGGTTATTTCGTACAAAAACCTCGTACGGGTAAAGCGACCAGTCGTGTTTTCGCCATGGAAAGTCGTGACACCGGAACCCAAATGTCTGCTACCAAGTTTACCGTCCCAATCTGGCCACTCGATCTTAACTGACATCTCGGTGATTGTCAGTTAAGCTTGACGGATCACGGTGCGGACCACAAACTAGGTGACAGGTCTTTATGAGGAAACATTACGGTAAAAGAGCCAACAGCTCCAAAATCGCCAACACTTTCAGTGAAATCCCATTGCGACTGCTTCAACTTAATACTAGGGCCGTCATCACTTCCAGAGTCAACATATAATGGAGCAGGCTCCGCTTTCTTTGCTGTTTGGCTGTTTTGCCAAAAAGGGTAGGCCTCTGAAAGTAGTGATATCATTTAGCCAGAAAAAGGCCGCCAAGGTAGCTGGCTACTTAGCTAGACGGTATCGTGACAACGTTATTGGCACATCTTTCTCTCTATGAATGGTAGACACTTATCCTTTAACTTTTATAGTTTTTCTTTATCCCTGCACTTTCCCCTTACATTTTCCATACTTTTATTTTCGGCCGCATTGGTATTTATCCTCAACATGACAACCGATTCCAGTTCCCAATTAAAGGGACACCCGGCCTGCCTTATAACAGTTCGCGCTGGCCCCCTTCCGCGCTAATACGAACACAAAGGTCATCTGAGATAGTACCTGCGTTCTTCGCAGTGAAAGAACGTAGCTACTGTCTCATTTGGCATTGTGCCTAATAGACGAACCAGCATGAAAGCATTAATCATGTCGTCACAAACCGGAATGATTCTCGTATTTTAACATCACAATTTATAATTTTCCAGGCTAGTGTCTTATAATTTTGCTTCGGCGATCTATTGGAATAATTAATTTTAATTTTTACCGTATTACGCTTTTAGACTTTTGACCTCATGGTAATTATTAGCAAATTAGTACATGCACACACAGAGATGAAACGTCATGGTTATTGTAAGCGCACAAAACATCATACATATAGTTACGGGTCGTTCGTAAATAAAGTTCCATTATATTCAACAGAAAATCTCCCAGACGCCACATTTAAAAAAGGATTTTTAGCTAGGGGAAGATTAAAGGTAAGGAAATAGACCTTTGGGGGCCATACTTGATGTGGAGGATCGAGAAAAATGGCGCTGGAAGGTATTTAAAACTATAATACCACTTTAAGAGACAGCCCTGTCTGCTAATGAAGCCGCCCGTTTATCATCAAAATCAATCATTTAAGGATCGGATGCCTTTAACAATTAGAAACGGCCTTGCTGTCTCGTTGTTTGGCGCTTGGCTCTTGGCTATTGGGCCATTTTTTCACCCTGGCGGTTCCTCAACCCCATGTCCGATTCAGGATTTTATTTTTGAAAAATCTTGTCAAGACACCCGTGCTATACTGCATGCAAAGTTTAGTTTGGATAGTCCTTGTGATTTTTGCGTGATGCGCGGTCTAAAGATTACGTTGGAGTATCTTCATAGCGGAGCTTCGCTGGAAAAATATGAAGCATTAGAAAGAGTTGAACCGTTTCGTTTTCCGATCAACAACTCAAAAATTAATTTTTTCTTTCTTTACATTTGCACGGCTCTTTTAATATGATATATTGTTTCTGATATTTTGAGGTAGTTTGATTCTAATATTTTGTCTGCATGATTTTTTGAGGTATTTTGATTCTGATATGTCTGTGATATTGCTAGCCGTTGTACTTTTTCTTTTGCTTAATTTTCGTGACGTTATCAGTACTATAGCAAGTGTATAGCCTAACCATTTTTTTTAGTTCCCACCTTCCTATAAACCTGTCTCACTGTTTAACCACCATATTATTATTATTGATTTTTCTCTGCACCATGTCCTTGCGTATAATTTTTATGTTGTAATCCGGCACACACAAGTTCACATAGAACTTCCGACCGCTTGCTGAATAAATCTATTATTATTGCTTCTGTAAATCTGATCAACCTTGGGTTTAACTCTGAAAACGTTGTAACAAAAGCAATTCCTTCGTAACAGTTAGTCTTAAAAATATGTTTTATAAAATACATCCAAACTCAACAAAAATCTAGCCACGGGAACATTACTTGGTGAACTCCCGTTTCGCTAAATCCCTTTTCGCCAAATCCCATTTTGCCAAAAAAAAAAGGAGATTAACAGTTTTGCCCTCAGGGGCCAGTCCCGTTTCGCCAAATCCCGTTTCGCCAAAACGAGTTTGACAAAATTTTACGTACACGAAATTTAATACCTTATTTCTATGTAATGGGGCTTTAAAAGGCAAACATTTAACAGAGACAAGCAGTGGTAGAATAAGTCCAGTTGATTTATTAGCGTTTTGAAAACTGGCAATACAGACGGAAAAACGTGCACTTTAAATATAATTGTTTAGAATGCTTGGGCGTCACTACGTCATGCCAAGGTTCTCTTTCAAGAATGTAGTTGTGATGGTTAACCTTTTCCAAACGGGAATTCCCGCTTTGTAAAATCCCGTTTCTCAGAATCAAAATATTGTTCAAAAATGTAACATTGCAAAGGTTAAAGAGGCATGCCTAATTGTTAGTAATTTTTGATTAGTTGTGGTTTCTGATGTTATGTGTTTAGCCGCAGCGAGCGAAGCACGTAATTTGAAGCAAATTATTTTGTAAAATGTGGGATTCTGCAAAACGGGTGTTTGTCTATAAATGTCTGGCCATTATCATGTTATAAATGTTCGTGTTTAAATGTTTTAAATGTTTCGTGTGACTAAAATTTCGTGAATGATATTTGGTGAAACGGGATTTGGCGAAACGGGACGTAACCCATTACTTAAGTCGGAGGGGCGGGGGGGGGGGGGGGTGAAATGCTCCCCCAAAACGGGTTTTCTTTGGCTATAAGTGCTTAGCCACCAACAAATCATAAGCTTAATGATAAGCAAAACCGGTCAACACGCAATTCTGGACAGGAAAGGTGATATACATCTTTTAAATAAACGCAACCGTTGAACCCCTAAATCGTGTTCCAGGTATGTCACCTTAATTTGCGCGAACTCCTTTTCGGTTTCAAAGTGCTCTTGCGAGCTCTCTAATAGCCCAAAATGAATATGCTTAGGATATTCATTTTGGGGGGGGGGGGTGTAGATTCTTTCCATTAATCCTAATAAAAAATGTTTAGCTGTTCTACACCCGTTAAATAGTGATGTGGTAGTGGCGGAACCATAGGGTGATTTTCGATTTCAATCTGCTTTTTCGAGCTCTCTAATAGCCCGAAATGGACTTAGGCTATTTTGACAGGTGGGGATCTCTTCTTTCCATCAATCCAACCAAAATTGTTAGATTAGATAGGAACCATCCGAACCTATGTAAATGTGAAGTGGGAATGGTGCAGCGGTAAAAGCACGTGGTGATTTAGTTTATAGGTAGGGGTCGTCCTACACTCGCTAATATGTGAAGTGGTAATGGCGTAGCAGCAAAAAGCGTAGGTTCAGTAAGTATTCGGTTTTCCTCCATTTCAAGATATGGATAATACGGAAGACCATAATTATTGTTTTCAATAGGGCAGTGACACGACGTAGTATTATCATAGATTAGAAAGTTAACTAGATGTACCGTCTCACCTATTCCCATTCTACGCGGACCTCTAGCGGAAGTTGCGGCTACTAATACCTCTGCTAATGCTTTGCTTTCGTGCTGCTTGGAAGGCAAAAGAATTAGCAAAGGTATTAGTAGCCGCAACTTCCGCTAGAGGTCCGCATAGAATGGGAATAGGTGAGACGGTACATCTAGTTAACTTTCTAATCTATGGTATTATTGTGTATAACTCTATGGTGGAGTCAGTAACTGGGTTAGCTGCAAGGAGCACTGGAGGGAGAAAGGAAGATCGTCTTATTGAAGCCAATGCTATTAGACTGGATTTCTTAAGCCTATAACGCGCGATTTTTGTTGTTGGAGAAAACAACGTCCTTTTAAGCCTAAGAAATCCCGCTCTCAAAGCACTGTCTTGACTAGAAAGTGACGTTGTTTTCCGTTACATTTTAATCTAGTGTACCTTGTAGCTATCCCCTCCAAATGGTGTTTCGTAGCCAATATGACGTCACATGACGCTGCTCTACAAATGATTTTGGGAATTGTAATAATTTTGAATTGAAATTTATTAAAGGAATAAAATTATTTTCAGATATAGCTTATGGTAAACGCTTGTATTTACAGACACTGTATGCTAGCAGCTATATTTCCTTAGGTATTCAATCACACCTAAGGAAATAGTAAGTTATTAACACCTCCGGTAATACTTGATGTACTTTGATGACGTTTACTACGAGCAGTGAACACTAGCTAAATATATTTGGCTGATAATGAATGATCACATCAAATATCATTTTATAGAAATTTAGTGGTTTCGACCGTAGTTCGTACTGCATTCATTATGAAAAAAGTAGAAGACAATGAAGCCGAATTTAAAATTTGATTAATTTGAGAGATGTAAACCACTTCACTGATGGTTTTTCTAATTTCGTAAATGTCTTCAGGGTGGCCAAACTACACCTGACAAAACATAAAACTTAAACATTGTATTTTGTTTCTTTCTTTGGGTTAAAAAGCTTAAAAATGGTGACAATGAAGTATGGTTGTTTGGTCGTTCATTAGGCATAAAACAGTAGGCACAAATCAGCATGTTTTGTCGATAAGGCTTAAATGCTTCGCTTTTAAGTTCAGCTTAATGGCTTTTTGTGGTGTCCAGTTGTAGATGGACGCCATAACGTACTTTGCACGTTAAATGTGCAAATGATGGTAGCAGTGTTTGAGCGACGGCTAGTTACACCAGACATTAAACCTGTGTTTTCTGGTACGAATACAACAGAAAGTTTTAGAAATTGTGTACTTCGACGTGGTTTACAGTGTAGACAACAGAATATCTTGTTTTAGAGCTATGAACAAAGGATTTCAATAACAAAGACCAGCTTCTTCAACATCATCGGTTTTTATGTTAATTACATGTTATTACTTATCTCGAAGCACGCTAGTGTTTCGCCCATCAGTTTCAGATTATTGTTTTCAATGGTATCCAGTTGTTGGCGTCAGCTATGCACATCAAATCATTGTGTATTGTTTGAGCAAAAAACAGCTACAGCTACAGCGACCGATGGGGCATTCGTTCTCACCGATCATTGAGAAGATTGTAATGCAAGCCTCCTGATGAGTGGGTCGTGCACCAACATCCTTCCATCAAGATATGGGTTAGGTTTGTGGATGACACATTCACGGCAAGGAAGAAGGAGGAGCTGGAGAAAGTAGAAGTGACGCTGGACTCATGGTCGGAGGATCTTGGTTTCACGTTGGAGGGTGAGAAGAAGGGGAAGCTCCCATATTTGGACACGTTGATTGCCAAAATGAAGCATGGGCAAGTTCACCTGGGAGCCGTATATTAAACCAACTCATACTGACAGAGGCATAAATCTTGCATCGGGTCACCGCTAAAGCCAGATCCTCGCGGTCATGAAAGGTGAGCCTGTGAAGGATCAGGAGCCGGCTTATGGATGTGAGCGAGCGTGAGGAGTGGTTTGAAAAGGGCCAAAAAAGTATTTAAGGCTAGGATACCCAGCAAGGGCCGTGAATGATGCCATCAAAAAGGCAAAAGCCTGTAAAAGGCCGTTAAGTGCGAAGAACAGTGGCGCACCCAGAGGAGGGCAAAGGGCCCCTCCCAAAATCTGAGATTAACATTCAAACTGGGCAAATTTAAGAACCTAGATTTGTTTCAACTGATATAAGGCCCCTCTTTCTCGCCTCAAGAAGGGTAACGTTGGTTTGTATTAAAATGCTCTCAAAAACCCAAATTCGTTCTCGAGCCCAGTGTTTCTTCTCATGCCCTCTCCCTCGTCCCAGTACTACGAAAAATTATTTACATCGAAGCTGAACAAATAAGTAAGGAATTTGCTGCCATTACGAAAATTTCTTAAATTAAGCTTCTTCAATGCATGAAAAATCACTGAAACTGTTAAAAATGCGTACTTTCGGAACTACTTTCACATTTTTTTGCCCCCTCCGAACGATGCGCCACTGGCGAAGAAGCCAAAAAACCCAAAGAATGAGGGACCAGTGGAGGTTGTTTACATGCCTGAAGGTGGAGAGATGGTGAGAAGAACACTGGCCAAAGATGGGAATCTCCTGCTTCTTTCGTAATCCGAAGAACAACCGAAAACTCCTGGGTAGCAAAATTATGAGGGGAAAAGAGGCACTAGTTGAGAGTGAGAGTGTAGAAGCTGACAGTGGGAATGTAGAATCGTGGACGGCTGAGCAAGAAGACAAGAGCAAGGTAAAGAAAGAAGCGGACAAGAGTGTAGAGAAGGACACCCTGACCAACCCCATGGCTGTTTTTGAACACCAATAAAAGTCTAAACCATGCGCAATGGCTGTTTGCCGTGACATCACCATGAGTTAGCCAATGACGAACGAGAACAACGGCTGTTTGGCCGTCTGATTGGACTATCCCAGTCACGTGATATGCACGTCACAGCAAACAGCCATGACGCGTGGTATAGGTCAAAGAGGAGATGGAGTGAACATGATAAATATATGGCGAGTGCATCTCAAGAAGAAGTTGAAAATGAAGTTGAAAAAAAGTACTAATGCGATAGCAAGCCTGAGAATCGTTTAGATCGACGGGGTTTGCTGAGTAGGTAACAGAATTTGATTTAGAGTGTGAACAAACGATGTCACTGCAAAAAAAAAATGCCTCAACGCCGCTGATTTCATGCTATTTACTTGTTACTGCTACTTAGCCCAATGTCAAACAAACGGATGTGGCCTGTAACAATCAGTAACAATCGAAATATTCCTTTAATAATGTTAGCTCATTTAGCCGACTTGAAGAGTTTCAAAGTTGGTTGAGTAACAATCACTGCATGCACGACGGTTATTGGGTTTATTGCGCTTGGTATCAGAACTGAGAAATTGGCAATTGAGCGTCCCCCATTGAAAAAAGACTTTTACTTCCATAACAAAAAAAAATCAGCAGGGGTTCAAAGGGAGGGGAAGCGGGGATGGGGATATTCAGACCACACAATAGGGGAAAACGGTTCGGTGGGGGGGGGAATCTGTCCAATCTGTGCGAACGTAAGTGGGCAGGCTGCAGGGGAGCCCGGAGGAGGAGGCAGGGGGGAGTCGGCGCCCTTTTCATTCCCTACTGCCCACTACAGTATTTTGCTCAGGTCTGCAGGAACTGGCTAGACCGGCGTATGTTACGCCGGAGGTACAGATAGTTAATTATTATTAGCCTATTCTGCTCAAATAAAATAATTTACACAGTTCTGTTTGAAATTCCGCATGTTTATTTAATCTAGTGCAGATTTGAAGTTGGGAGCCCGCGAATGTGCGATAAGCAGTGGAGGCTGTTATAGAAGATAAATTGTTCGCAACACTGCTGACGTTAACACAACATTGACAATAACTGCTGATGTCTTACTAATTGTTTCTGTTTGTATTCGTATTAATTCTAACCTATCGTGGTCATTAAAAATTACGTGGTGAAGTTTACATTTCGTAAATAACTTCAGACGAAAACCTATATCCGCTGCCGTTCGGACTTAAATACCAGACTGCCTGAGTGGAAATTGAACCCTGAGCCCTGAACCCTGAACCCTGAGCCATACTGACAAGGTCAAGTAAACGGCCGCAGGCAGCATTTAAAACGCACACATATGAGCATAAACAATGGTGTGCGTGGTGTATCTTCAGTCCAGCAAATATTTTATGAGCGGATACGTCTTCCTGGAGAGGTTGGCTTTAATCGACGGCCGCCATTGTTTTTGTAACCATCTTGGATATCAACAAGGCACTCTGCTACTGAAAACGTACAATCGATTATCTGTGTTCGTTCTGCGGAGAACTCAAGATAGGCCGCGGACACCATAACACGTTCCACTGGCCACTGGAGGGATGCTTGTTTCCACGCCTCACCCCAGGCTAACCAAAAGGAACACACAATAAAACGTAAAATCGGGAATAAACAGAACGGAAAGCTAAATCGGCGCGGTTAGAGATGAACAAGTATACAGATGCAAACCTATCTTTATTATTTGTGCTTTTCGGTTAACTTGGTGTGAGGTGATGCAACAAGCGGCGTTCCTCCAGTACGATTGGAAAGTGTTTATACTAGCAGTTGTACCCAGCTTCGACCTGGGTTTCAGTTCACCCGTGGTTGTTTCCCAGTTTTTGCTCGGTGTTCCTGAACTTTCGTTCACTGTGATACTCCAATCCTCTCCGTTCCCTTCCGATCTGCGTATACCCGTCCCTTTCATTTTGGCCGTGTCAGTATGGTTCAGCAGCAGGATTAAGCCGTTGGTCTCGAAGGTCGAGGGTTCAATTCCCACTCAGGCAGTCGGACATCTAAGTCCAAAAGGCAACGTAAATAGGTTTGCATTTTTAATTACTCATCACTTGTCGAGCCCATTTAGCTTTCCGTCCTGTTTTTTTTTTCTGGGGTTTTTCACTCTTTAGTGTGTGTTCCTTTCGATTCATTTGGTGTGAGGCTCGGCAGCAAGCGTCCATCTAGCGGAAAATGTTTGCTTATATGCATAGATTCTGAATGTTAAATACTTTCTATGGCCGTTTACATTTAGCCGTTTCAGTATGGCTCACGACTCAGCAGTAGGAATTCGACAATTTAGTTTCAAAGGTCGAGGGTTCAACTCCAGCTCAGGCTGTCTGACATTTGCGTCCAAAGGGCAACGAAAATAGGTTTGCATCTGTATCCCTCGTCGAATCGATTTGGTTTATCCGTCCTGTGTTTAGTCTGGATTTTAGGCTTTATAGTGTGTTCATTTTGATTCACTTCGGTACGCTAAGAGAATTAACATGAGAGCCATGGCCTTAGCTAGCTAGCACTAGCTTTAGTTAATTAGCTAGCTAGCCAGAATCACAAATTCAGCGATGTTACTGGGCACTTTAATTTTTGCGGTTTCTGCCACATGGGGAAACTCTTGCCAAACTTTTATTACAGTTAAAAGGCACAGTTGTTGGTGTGTTCGTTGTTGTTGTTTTGCTTTAAGGAGCACGAACCCAAACTGGGTTATCTGCCCCACGACAATGAGAGGGACAATTTAGCTGGAGCAATCCAAGAAAAACCTAGTATCTTTGACATGCCACAATCGACATGAGCACGAGGCAGCTCAGGGCCCTTCCCCTCTCGAAAGTGCGAGGGGGCCACCAAGGCCAGGTTCAAACTTGGGCCTTCCGGGCAGAAAGCTGCCAAGCTTTTTACAATACAAATTATCTGACAACATGCTTAGTTATTAAACTTGTAGCAATTATTAATGTCATCTACTTGGGGGCGACTTTAAATTAACAAAATTTCAGGATTTTTCTTCTTAAAATTGCGGAAAATGCTATAGCCAACTGTCTTTTTAGTTTAAAAAAATCAAACAAATTGCCACTTTAATTTTCCAGTTATAAAAATTTACTTTATTTCTTGTTGCAGGTTTCGACAGCGCGGATTTTTTTGTCATCATTTCCCAATCATTAGTCTTTTCTTCTCGGAGCCCAAGACTGTAACGCATTTTCCCTAACAATGAAGGACAGTGTTTTATTAGTCGTTTTGACTATAATAGTTGGCGTGCTTGCACTCTTTGTTGCCGTCGATGGAGGCCATTTTGAATCGGAAGAAAACAACCGAAGAACTCGTCGACCAGTCCGAAGAGGACCGAAGAGTGTCGAAGGAGTTCGGCAAGTTCCGGGTGGCCTTTATTTTGGCCGAATTCAGCGAGCCCCAAGGAAGAAACAACTGAACACCAGGTACATTCAGAAATTACCGTAATCGTTTAACTTGTGGGTTTGTCGAATTTACGTGGCTGGCTCGATGGTTTTATGCATTTCATCACTGTGATTGTTTTTATGAAGCTCTATGGTAAAATCCACCCACATTAGTCAGTGGAGAGAGTGCTAGCGACGCGACCAAAGCCCAATTACCACAAATCTGTTTATATTCATCCGCCAGCTAAAACAACGACCCAGAAACAGCTTAACAATGCACTCGCGCTAAGTTTTTTTCGTGTAATACTAACAATTTCATATTTTTTACGGTAGTGTGACACTATAGCATGTCTTTATTATTATTATTATTGTTTAACGATTAATGGTGTGTATGTCATTTCTTCAATACCAAATTTTATTAAATTGGAATAATTTCTCTTTCCAAATTTGATGGCCCTGACAAGGGCCGTTTTGATTTGGCCTTTAAAAAAGGCCGTTTTGTGGGGGGGGGGGGGGAGACAAACTGTAACAAACGTCGTAGCCTACTCCAATCCTTACTTCGCTTCATTCAGAATTACTGGAGTTTTCGTCACTTGATCCATTTACTTGTAATGCCAACCTTTCAACAACCAACCCCCACACCCTTTCTATACCAACCTTTGACTCCACACCCTTTCTATACGGTTCAGTTCGCAGTGGTAGGGAGGTGTGAGAACGATGTGTCTGTGGAGTGCAACAAGGGTGTTACGATACGATAATGGTCGTACTGTGTTTTTGCACCTTCAATTAATGCATACAATTCTCGGTTCAACCTTGTGTCATTGAACGCAATATCTTTTTCTGCAGCCAAGCTTGCATGTCAGTTTTCCGTGAACTCTTCGTCGGTATCTTTCCTCCTTCACAGAATGGTGTGAAGCTTTATCCAATACGATGACACTGTTGACACTGTTAGGTTGTATATTAGGCAGCAGCTAAGTTTCAAACCACTTCTCAAATCTGTCACCGTCCATTTCATCATGGTAATCGCCCTTTCCTTTCCTTGCTTAAAAAAACGAGATTGGCAGCAGGTACAAATCCATCGTCGTTTCCAGCATGCAAAATAATGAGCCGTCTTCCTTTCTCACTTCGTGCTTTTAAACCAGTTGTCAACCTTTTGTGAAATGCATCACACTTGCTCTTCACAGTCGTATCTGTCCGAAACACTTGATGTTTCACCCATGTTTCATCCAAATAGTAATATTCTTTTTTTAACGTAAGTTTTTTGTGGCACGCAAATACCTCCGCCGCCATAAAACAATATCGTCTCGTTCAATGAGCAGACTGTCGGCGCTGACGTTTACGGAAAGCAAACCCCAATCTATCATGATTCGCCGCCGCATTGTTGTCCGTGAAAAATTTGGCAGAGAGAGAATTGTCTTCGTTTACGGCAGATGTCACTTTTTTAACAGTTGGAATGTTGTCATTGCGATAAAAATCATCAACTCTTTTCCGAATCGCTGAAAGCGTACATTCATCGTATTTTTGCATGCATGCTTTCGTACAGTTGCTCAGCTTGCGTTTGCTTGGCGTACCGTAGTCAACCACCGACGATGATGATGATGATGATGATGATGCTAGTGGCTCTCCCTTTTGAAACAGGGTGCAGACCGCCCTCCGTCACCTAATGGCGGCTGCATAGCCCGTCGTCACCTCCAGAGGAAGGATGAGGATGAATACGAGTAGACGGCGAGAGGGACAATTTAGCCGGAGAAATCCAAGAGGAAAACCCAGGATCTTTGACATGCCACAATCGACATGAGCACGAGGCACCACAGGGCCCTTCTCTTCCCGAAAATGCCAGGGGGTGGACGAGGCCAGGATCGAACCCGGACTTCCCAGGCAGAAAGCGGTCGTGCTATCCGCGCGCCCTCCTTGCCCCTCCTTGCGACCACCTACTTTGAATTCGGTTCGGCAACGATAGATGGCAGTTTCGGACACGCCGCACAACAATCCTGTGTCTTTCGCAACTTCATCGATAGGTTTCTTTGGATCACGCTGGCGCAGTTGGCTGTAGACATTCATTACAGTTTGCTTTTGGGAACTGGAAAGGGGCTTTTGACGGGGATGACACTTGTAAAATGATGCTGGAGAATCCATCGCTTGCACTGTTGTTGTCATCGCCGCCATGTTGGAACTACTTCCGCGTGGAAGACAAGTTGCTGCGAATGTTTGCGATCTGCTGAAATTACCAGTCGACCATTTTTTACTATTTCAAGAAAAGTATGTATGACTGAATACCGTCCCTGAATACTTTCCGAGAGATTTTCATTCCTAAAACGTTTTGGTTAACGGTGGGAAAAAAGCGTACTACATTTTGTCTACTGTCGTAATCCAACTTCAACACAGGTGTGAAGAGGCTCGTCGCATCGCTAACTCTCTCTCCACTGACTAATGTGGGTGGATTTTACCATAGATTAGAAAGTTAACTAGATATACCGTCTTACTTCTTCCCGTCCTACGCGGAGCTCTGGCGGAAGTTGCGGCTACTAATACATCTGCTAATGCTTTACCTTCTGCTGCTTCGAAAGTAAAAGCATTAGCAAAGGTATTAGTAGCCGCAACTACCGCCAGAGCTCCGCGTAGGACGGGAAGAAGTAAGACGGTATATCTA
>JAHWFP010272702.1:0-13717 GCA_023313725.1 Lithobius niger
CTCACGTGAAATCCGAAGCGATCGGCGGCGTCCATGTTGATATCGTGCATCAGCCAATGAGAGCACGCAAAATCGGTCACGTGGTGCCAACCAGCCAAAAACGGAACGCGATTTTCAATGCTTTGGAAAGTTAGCTCGAAACGGCCAGAAACGGCCTACTACAATTCGCATGATTGGCCACTTCCAAATGGCCATCAAGAAAATATGTTGACAGGCCTAGATTGAGTGGAATTCCAGCTTTCCAACTAGTACAAGATGGTAGCGCCCAGTCAAATGATTCGACCGCTACCGCTGATCAAAAAAGGCCAATTTTCTGTTTTTTAAGTTAGAAAAAAAAATGATAAAGACTTTTTTATAAGTTTTAGTGAGTCTACACTCAACTAAAGTGCTTTTAATAAAATTGTAGACATAGGTAACTACCTTTTTTTTTTTACAGAAATCGATGCACAACATGTCAGGAATTTCAGCGTTTCGCATTTCGATATTTTGGTGGAAAATTGTGTTTTTCGACCCATAGTTTACCTTCAAACTTCTACGTATATATACGTCGTTACTGTGTTTGGGATGATTTTATTTGGGCGTGTTACGTTCATACTGCTTAAAAGATTAAAGAAGAATGTTGAGCATTTTCGTAGCATTTTGAAAATAAATAAAATAAAAAGCCGGGTGGCCTGGTCCTTTTTCGACCTTCGAAATGCCTGAGAACCAAACTTATTTTTTTTCCCGGCCTGATACTGTTTACAAAGCGCCATATGTAAGCGGGAGATAACATTTTTGTTACACACAATCGTTCTTTCAATTGGAGAACTATGACGTACAAGGTAAAAGAAAACATATTTAGTATAAAAAATTTGGCATCCAACGAACAAGCAACGTGCTAGCATCCTGCACCATCAACTGTGGAACATGATGGTACAAGACCAAACCATCAAACCTAGTATCAAACCTTAATCAAACCTAGTATTTTTAGTTAGTTTTGTTGTTAGTTTATTGGACTACTGTGTATCATTTATTTATTTAGTGTTTGACCGTAAGAGTAAAATACAGCAAGTAAAGAAGGAAAAAAGTTAAGCAAAATTTCAATTCTGCAGATTGTTGCACACCTCCATTAAGTTGTTCTTTTTGCTTGTAGGCTTTCCATACTCTGCACGTGATGTACCATGAGGCAACAGCATGTCACGTGACGGGGGACCTTGTAGACCTTCTTTCAATTATTGTGGATGTACTCAAGTGTACACGGTTCTTTCGTGACACCAAAGAAGTAAAACAATGTTTGTACGTTTGGAAAGAACGCATGGATTCGGCAAGGAAACTAGTTACCCTTTTAAATTCTTACACGCCACAAGACGTGAGACATATATGTATAGGTAGGATTCTGAATATTTTCAGTCGTTCAATAGTGAGATTATAGAACTGTCAGCAGAGTCCATCATAATATTAACTTTACCCTTCTTGTTTTGTTCAGAGGCGTTAAGGGAATTGTTACTTCTATATCCTATTGAGATTCTCCAGACTCTAGTCCCCATGCTTACTCACTGCCATGCCACATTCCAAGAAAATAACGTTGCTGGTAAGTAGTTAGTGTGTGTTAAAACTTGTTAAAAGGGTGAACATAAAGGTGCCTTGAATTTAAGGCACATGCCAGTTTTTGAAGTCAAAGGTTTGGAGCAAATTCCTTGGATTCTAAATTCCTAAACTTGAATTTGAAATGCCAAACTTATTCTGGATGACAATTTTTTTTGGCTTGTTGAGCTACAGTTGCACATTACCAAGTTTAAAACAAAAGTGCTTCAAAATAATTATCCTTTTATAGCCGACGAAAAAATAAATTACCTGTTTTAATAGCAGTTCCCCCCTTTTGAGCTTATTTTCCCCTAGAATCTTGAAAGTTGTCTTCCCTGCCAAGCTCTTACGGTACTGCGCGTGCCTGTGTCTGCTTATATAAGCTCCGGCTCAGCGCTCCGTTGGTTTCATTTCTCCTAGGGCGATAGCCGCGTGTGATCGTGCTGATCTTTTCCTGCCTACCCTCCGCATACCTCCATCCCGCGGAAGGACGCCCTTTGCTCCGCTTCGACTGGACTGCTTCCGCCCTCCGCGGTTTTTCCATAGGTTATGGCTACCTCCATTCCTTCGGTGCAAGTTGGCTCTCCTTCGCCCTCTCCGGGCCTACCGCTGCCTCCCTCCTTTTCGTCGGAAGGACTCTCCTCTGCTGCTCCTGCTGTGTGACTACCGTCCCAGGACGCCACGTCCCGTTTTCATGCCTCCGCTTCCGCCTCACGATCTACCACTCCTTCGCCTTTGACCAGCGGACTTCACTGCTCCTCCTCTCGATGCAATGCTCCTTCCACTTTATTGGATCATGGCTAGGCTGACACTCCGTCTATTCGTCTTTGCTGTTCGTCCACATCCTCGCAACCGGAAGGTTTTTCTCTTCGTAAGGGGAGGGACACGTTTCCCTCCGACGTCCCTACATCTCCCAAGCACCTGCTCGGCGCTCTGGCCGTCCTCCTATGGCACACTCTATTCTGTACTCACAACCTCAGCAGCCGCCCTCCGCGGTCTTTCCTAACCTCATCTCAACACTTACCTTCCCCGTCGTCAGGATTCCTCTTGGATCAGATACTCGGTCGTCTCCGACCTTCTTCCCTCCGGACTGTTTACACCTTCCGCTCCCTTTTCCAACGTTCACCAGGTCGTTTTGCAGCACAAACTTGCCCTCCTAAGTCCTTCCTCCGCAACCAGTTTCTGGACCTTCCGCTTCTTCGGCTGTCACGTTCAACTTACTTTGTGAAGAAGAACTTCACTATGACGTTCAATATACAATTCTCGAACCACTGTCTCCGGACTTTCTCTCCACCACATTCTCCTCCAACATTATGGCGCCGGCCTGTCACCATACAGGGTATCACACCTCTCTCATCTATGACATCATCCGCAACGCCAACTGCTGCCTGCTTACCAGCATTCGCATCCGCTCAATCTTCTTGTACGAAGGATTTGACTCCTCCAACCTCACCTGCCTTTGAACAGTCCTGAATTACGCTCTTCCGCATTATTCGTATGACATTCCCATCCGTTGTGCCTTTTGGTACAAAAACACGGAGTCCCTCTGTTCTCGTCCGCTCGCTAATACAGTAGTCTTGTATTACCCTTACGCATCATACGAGGCCGCTGTCTCTATCCGCCTAGCCCTCCGGAAGGTAACCCATGCCTCCTCCGCCCTGTTAGTCCACATCTAACTAGTGGACTTCCGCCGATTCCACATCACCTCAACTATACCGGAAACTCAATACATAGTGCTTCACAATACATAGTGCTTCACCTGTTTCCCTTCCGCAAGTCGGAAAAAAAACATCCCAGCAACATGCATTACGCCTGGCCTGCCCTGACGCCCTCTACAAGCGCACGATCACTGCCTTGCCTTTTCGTTTCGGTATGCTTTTTTATTGCGCCCGCTCTCGGACACGACGACTTCACAATACCCCCTCTTCGATAGGCGCTGCCTCACCCTCCTCACGGCCTTCCGTTACCTCACAACCACCATCATCTCCACAGACACTACATCAGGCAGCCCCGTCGCCACTTCCTTCCCCATTGGAAGACCCATCCGCCACGGCTTTGAGGTATTTCACTCCTCCCCTTCCAACGCCGAATCCAGCATTGGCCGTAACTACGCTGCCTCCCCTCCTGTCTTGCACGACATACGGGCACTAACACAGGACTCCTCCTCCATCTCTCCTTCTCCTGCTCCTGCTCCCCTTCATCCAACCCTTCTGCCGTCCACCCACAGCAGTCAAATCTCCTGCTTCAAAACTTGCCTCCGCTCCTGCACCAAACGCTGAGACAGACTCTGGTCCTTCCGGTAACTCACCCATCTTCATTTGGCGACAGACCCTCCAAACTCCTCTCATGTCCAGAATCTCCAACTACTCGGTCTGGAAATTTGATAATGCCACCACCTTCATCCCAGTCTTCCACGGCATCACCTCAAATACCAAGACCGCGGAAGGGGATTTACCATGCTCCCCATGCTGCGCCAAGGCCACTGGCGTAGCTTTAGGATTTAGAATGATTCCCTAACTTTGTACCCACAGACATTTAACCTCCACGACTACTTTGGCCCAGCAAGAGGTCCGGTTGTACCGCCTTCCTCCACTCGTGGTGGCATAACCATTCTCCTCGCTCGATATTCACCCTGAACTTTTACATTAAAACTCCTTCTGGACTCACATCTTCAAATTTGGCTTTTTCCTCCGCTTCCACAGAAGAAATTTGATTGTTGCTCAACCTCCGCAGAAAAAAAAAAAAGAGACGAAGGAGATTAAGGGGAAAGAAGACCTTGCCTGCATATTGTGTGCGCCATCCGACTTAAACCATTCCTCTCTTTCAACTTTACCTCCGGTCTGCCTTTCCGTCCATCTGAGATACCTCCGACATGAGCCAAGCGTCACCTTCAAGGTTTTGCCTCCGGTCTGACCTTCCGTCTCCTTCCGTCTCCGGTCTGACCTTCCGTTCAACTACCTTCAGCTCTTCCCACAAGGTAAGCTGTTTACAGTAATTTTGCTTGATTCTTTGCCTTGTACCATTTATGATACAGACCACTGCATGCGGTGATATATGAAACGTTTGAGCATACCGCACTCCCCAATCTCACCTAGGAACGATCTGCAGGCCCCTTGTGAGGCCTGCCACGCCTCGGCTCTGCCGACCTGGTGAAAGTGGTTGGGAAAGCAGGTGTGTCTTCATCAGGAAAGTTCCTTTCCTGGGGATGCCAGCACGTACTGCGGGAAACACTTGAACCTAGCCCTCCACCAGGTGACAAAGTCTGCTATTAAAACATATTTTAGTTGGCTATAAAAGGACTAAAATTGCAGGTCCGAACCTGCTTAAATTTAGTTTTTATTGCCTAACCGAAAATATACATTACCTTAAAACTCCCGCCCAAGCCTCCCCTCCATGAGCTGGGATCTGGAAGGTGGAGAAATGATACCAACGGAGCACTGCGCCGGAGCTTGTATAAGTAGACCCAGGCCCGCGCATGCGCAGTACCGTACGAGCTTGGCAGGGAAGTCAACTTTCAAGATTCTAGGGGAAACTAAGCTCAAAAAGGGGAAACTGCTCTTAAAACAGGTAATGTATATTTCGGTTGGGCAATAAAAACAAAAATTAAGCAGGTTCGGGCCCTGCAATTTTAGTATTTTTCTTTTTTAAACGGTTGGAGGCGGGAAAGTGCAGCTCAGATGACGCAAATGATTAAAATGAACAATACAGGGTGGTCCACAAAAGTCCAACATTTCTAGTTAGCACCTGTCAGAACCAGGATAGGACAGAAATCAAATTTAATGAAACAAGATTTTTGTCCTCTCCTGGTTCTGACGGGTGCTAACTAGAAAAGCAGGACTTAAAAAATCTTGGGTCGTCAGTTTTTTGTGGACCACCCTGTACATAGCATCGTCCATGTGCTGTTCTCCCCCAAGAAAGTGTGTCCCAGTGCTGCCGCTCAAACTTAACAAACTACACTCACTTGTTGGCGCATTATTCAAACCTTTCACTTATTCTTAGTAGCCAGACTTAAATAAAGCTACGAAGACTGCAATGCTTTTTTTCCTTAAGATCGACATCGTCGAATTTATTTTGGTTTGACGTAAATTACTCATACTTACAGTTCACGCAATACCAAAAGTTCCATGTAAATGGTTATTTACAGGCGAATTTTCGATGGCTGAAATCTGCCACCTTCTTAAGGCCAAGCCTTGGCAACTTGCAAGCAACTGCACAAACGTTCACAGATTTGAATTTGGCATAGGATCCCAGTGGGACTAGCTCAAGCATTTGCTTGGGTAGCTCATTGTGCTGCCCTCTTCCTGTGGTGTGGAAACGTCTCCACTGTGTTTCAAGTTGTTGTACTAAATAGGTGTAATGAATTGCATTATTTTCGGATAGGAAGGCTCCTGTTCATTCAACAAAGGGATTTTATTCTCACGGCAGTGTAAAATTGACAGGGACTCAAGTGCTCGCAGGTGATTTTCGTCACAGGAGTTTGAATGCAGCAACACTCGGGTGTTTTCCCAGTCAATGGTGTGCTCAGTTTTGGCTCTGTGTGCTGCTATGGCGGATTTGTCCGAGCTAATGCTTTAGTCCCTCTGGGATCGTACGCAGAGTTCACATTTTTGAACGTTTGTGCAGATGCATGCAAGTTTCCGACGCTTGGCCTAAAGAAGGTGGCAGATTTCGGCCATCGAAAATTTTCCTGTAAATAACCATTTATGTGGAACTTTTGGTATTGCGTGAACTGTAAGTGTGAGTAATAACCTGCAATGCTTTACCGGATGACTAAAGACTCGTGCATATTTACATGTTCCTCTACAAAATAAAATATTTTGAGAGATTTTTAGTACAACTGATATTGCAGCACGTAGTTCATTTTTGTCTTGTGGCAATTTTATTGTGTTGTCATTTTTCTGCTTTCAGCTTATGTATTAAATATCTTGTACGCGTGCTTTTTGTTGTGGTTCGTAGCTCGGACGATTTTGAGCACTTAATATTGATTCTTTTGAACACGAATCCAAGCTGGGAAAACTTGGATCTGCTAGACAGTTCGGCTCCACGATTGATGTCGTACATGCGCAGCGGTATTGTGGTAGATATTCAGTGCTTTCCAAAGCGACAATCAGAACTCTTCAAAGTCAATAGAGCATTCCTAAAAGCGAGTGTGGCGTCACACCTCCGACACGACCAGATGTGTTTACTAGTAATCGGACACAGCCAGGAGAGATGGTCGTGAGTACGTGGTTAAGATCACGCTTGAGGTAAGAGCTGCTGGAGCCAGTTTCTCCTGCATACATTCTGGCGGAAAGACTTGAGGCTGACTTCATGTCAAGCTTTTATTAACAATTCATACGAGCCAGACTGTTTTCAACAGCTGCAAGTTTTCCTGTCTTATATTGTTCATTTTTGGAGGTACTGTGTTATTGGAATACATAGCTTAATAACCCAGTGCAAGACCCACCAAAGAAATTCCTAAATGTTAGGTATCATTCCTAATTTGATATTCATTGTATCATCCAATATTTTTATAATTAATCGTGTACGACTTGTCAACTATTCATCTTAAGTATACAATTCTTTCTTTGCTGGATTTATTTCAGGTCGAGCGTTTAAAGAAATTGCTTCTGGTTATTGTAAGTGCACAATACATGTTAATACTTAGTATAGTTAAACCCTCCGTCAATTACTCGTTGACATTGCACTCTGCATTCCAACTTGGAGTGTACCAAGCAGTAGGGTGGGCTGAAAAAAACTTTCTTACTACAGTAAAACCTTTTTAATACGAACTTTAGCGGACTGCTAAAAATGTTCTTATTAGCCGTAGTTCTCATTAAACGGCTGAGAGAAGTTTTACTGCAGCTTTAAAATAATGTAGCCTACCGATATACTGTAGCCTATTGTTGTCCTTGACCTTCGCGCTTCGCAAACGGACGAAACTCTTTATCAATTCCCAAGATGGAGTCCATTAGCAATCAATGTTTTGCGTGGAAAAAAACAAAATTCAAGGTGGGGAAAAAAAACTGTTAACGAACGGCAAAATCGTAAAAATAAGCTCGAATAATAAATATTTTTTAGTTTTACTGTACATTGCTATGCCGTACAAATTTAGTGCTGAATGAATAGCTGACCAACCAATGGGAATTCTCGTTATCAGAGTTCTTATTGAAGAGGTTTTACTGTCACAAAGACAATTTCACGCTCAAATTCAAAAACATCAAACCCGAATATGTGAATCTGCGAATTTTCTACAGGCTGCTGACTAAGGATGGAAAATTTTGTCCGTCTGTCATCTTCAGGCCACCACAAGTAATTAATTTACAAAATTTACATTATTTACAATGTCCGACGTGCATCCTCTGTTGTGGAAAGCAGACGACGACCGCGACACAACTCGTAGCCCTCCGCATTTACAAGGCGGCTCAATGCCACTTTTTCGCAAGGCGCTCGCTCAGTTCCCTGCTGATGAGATGCTGAATTGAAGGATTTGAGGGGCCTTGTAGGTTCTTAAGCACTGAACCCCAGGATATTTCGTGGTGGATTGCCAGTGATTCAAGGCCCCTCAAATCCACGTCCTTTCTGGAATTTGAATCAAGGAGTGTTTGTGTACGGCTCCAGGCAATCTTGTGCTGTGTGTCCATCACATGTGTGGCAGTGCTGTTCGTCACTACCTGGTTTCTGGCGTCGACCATGTGTTGACTCTCTTTCGTGGACCCCTTTTCTAGTCTCAACTATAGAAAGGGTGCGCGAAAGAGTGAGTCAACACATGGCCGACACCAGAAACAAGGTAGTGACGAGCATTTTTGCTACGACATTTTTGAGTTGGCTATCAGAGCTTACACCTGGCATCTAAGTAGAGCCATATAAAATAATAAAGTTGAAAATAAATTTTTTTAAATAATAATATGTGCAGATAATATGGGTGTTATCCATTAGACATATCACGTTTTGGAGTTGGCTAATTACTCCAACAGTTGACTACCTCCTCCAGGTGGGCTCCAACGTGCTGATGTGACTAAGGCGATGTTTACTAAGTCAAATTAAGGAAGTAGATTATCAGTTTCTCCAACAAAATGAATTTTGGATACTTCAAAGGCACTCAACATTTACCCAGTAAAGTAAATAATCGTATTTTTTCCAGAAATTAAAAAGTTCAAAGGTAAAAATTTTAACGTTTGTAGCTTTGTGCACTAGGCCTAACTCAATCACCACGTGCGATAGGGAAAACATTCCGGTTACACCTAATCTATGCGATTTGATGTTTTTTTGCGGTTAGGCAAGGTAAGTTTGATAGATCATAAAAAAAATCTAATGAATTCTAGCTGTTTTTGTGGAAGTTCCTTTTTTTAATATGATTCTTTCGCGGAGAAGAGCCAACTTTTGGTACAACTTGATTGGTCAATAGCGCTCGATTTGTGCTCCCCGATAAAAGTTTCGATGTTTTGGGCATCTTTGTTTCGTATTCTCTCGTTCATATTTTAGTATAATAATTAATAATTTAGTATAATTATTTTGTCTGCAATTTTTTATACTCGTAGACCGCTTAGTTATTTTACTAAGATTTTATTAAGAAGCAAAGAAAAATAGGAAATTTATTATTTGTGTAGGATCATCCGGTTTAAAATAATTACCGGTCCCGGATCTTGCCGGATCCGGATCTATCCGGACTCTGTCAATCCCTACTAAAATACTTACATTTAGTAGAATCCAAGCATCTCCCCGCGTTTCGCCGTTTCCCGTGTGAAGGATAAAGGTTTGAAGCGAAGTGAGAGTTATGACTTGTATATCATGCACGACGATAGCTGAGTGTATATATATGATTGAAGTCCTCTCGCCAACTAAAACTATTAATTAATCTGTTCCTAGTAAATATATTTCGACCAAACTTGGCCAGATAGTGGATAGGTAGGGATGGTATATTTATACCAACTTTATGTAATTCCGTGCAAGAGTAAACGTAGGGAGTTGCATGTAAATTTTAAAACTGTTCACTTCTTGTTGTTGATGGGGTTCTTGTTCGACACCGTTTCAGAAAATACTACTGCACCTACCTAAAATCTGAAACATGATCTAAGCCAGAAATTTCCTTGGGCTTCATCCTCACAAAGACCACTTTTTCAATTGGTCGAGCTATTCCGGAGTTACGTGACCCTGAACGATCATTTTGATTGTTTTACATTGTTTGAAGCATTGTAATTAGGGAACAATAACAATCGGCAAACTCCAGCTGCAAGACATAGACTGAAAAATAAAGAAATACTATCAATTCTGGTAAGGGTGTACCGAACCAATATTTGCCGATCACATCCTGCCTTGATCGGTTAAAATTAGTTGCTGGATAAAATTTGACAAGTTACCGAACAATTGCCGATCACCATCAAGCTGTGTGCTTGATCACAATATGAATGCAAAACCAACTGGAAAAGTTTGTATTCTGGTCACAAGAAACGAAAAGCGTTAATCCGATCTAACTTACCTCACCTATTACAAAAAAATGCCAACCTCACAGATTAGGCTTAACTAGAGTTGTTGTTATCAGTTAGGCCTAACGCACGGACAAACAATTTCGCCTAAAAAATTTAAATAGTCACTTCATTTGGTAGGCATTAAGATTAAAGTACCCAAGACTCATTTCAATGAAGAATTAACTGAAATCTGCCCCTTAATTACGTTACCAGACGAACGTAGTGTTATGTTTCACTTGCACTTGGCACGGAATTAATCCTCAGAAGCTGGTGTTAACAATAACAAGGGAAGCCTGTTTGTAGGAAACCACTATCAGACGATGTAAAGTTGTAAACACAGTTTAACCTCGTCAATCCTTGCCTGTTTCCGGTTAAGCAGGAAATGGGAATAACTAGTCAACAAAAAAAAAAATATTTTTTTTAACAAATAATTTTTTGCATTTTAGATTTAATCAAATGTTTTGTTTGGTTTTATTAAAATATTAAGTGAAATTTCAATCTAGCCATGACTGCCTGGAAGAGCTAACCAACTGATAAACCAGGCGTGACTAACTGATAACCATGCCTTTAAATGTAAATAATTTTTTTTTTTTAAGATTTACATTTTGCATTTTAGATTTAATAGTTTTATTTTGTTTTATTTATATATTAAATGAAATTTAAATTCAGACATGACTGCCAGGAATGGCTTGCCAACTAAAAAAAAAAAACAGTATTTGAATAAATACAATGACCAGACATGCTTAACTGATAAAAGCCAATTTTTTAACGATTTACTTTTTGCACTTTATATTTCGTTAATTGTTTTATTTGGGTTTATTTATGTAGTACAGTTTAAAAAAAAAGATCTTGAAAACACCAAAATGGCTTATTTTACCGTGAAAATTCTCAGAATTATTACAAGCGGAAAAAAGCCTTATTTTTTACGGACGATCTCACAAACAGAATATTAACAAACAAATACTGGAGGCCACAGTCGCGGCAAATTTCAAAACAAGACGAGCGTAAGAGTGATGATGTTCTTAACAAATACAACCTGGAAGCCTGAAGAAGACAGTAGGAGGGAATTTAAGCTCAAATTCCTTTAGAGCTGTCGAAAATTCGCTGGATGTTAATCACATATTCTGTTTGTGAGATCGTGCGTAAAAATTATGGATTTTTCCGATTGTAATAAAAAAACTATATTTGTTAAATTATATTTTTTAAAGTTTTTGCAGCATTGTACTTTTTAAAGTTGCTAAGTTTGTTAAAGTTAGCATAGGACGTTTGTTAAATCAAATCAACACAGGTTTAGTATAAGATCGGCATCGGTTCGGTAAGATCGGCATCAGCAATCGGTTCGGTGTACTAGTCATTTTTCAACTGATCGGCCCGGAACCGGTAATGCAGAAAAAAAAACATGATCGGTTCACCCTTAAATACTGGTGAGCCACGCCGGGTATATTCTTCGTGCACGTGCTATGTTTTTGCTAGAACATTGATTCTTGATGGGTAAAATGAAAGAATCCATGTTTCAGCTAAATGCATATTGTTTTAGACCATACTAAGCATCGTTGTTAAAAACAATAGACTGGCATATTTATTTCGTAGATCCAAGCTATCAGAGCTGAGCTGAATTGTTTCAAAGTGGGCAGCAACAATCGACTGCATGCATAAACCTTTGGCGCGACGCCATAACCGTAAAAAAGGTGCACGGATTACAAACAAAAACTTCAAGCTTACCGTAAAAAAGGGGTTATATGATTGAAGTTTCACTTTACTTGTTAAAATGTACACCGATAAAAATTGATGATTTGTAATTGAAATAATCAAATGTACAATTGAGAAAATTGCATCTGTTTAAGCGCTGTTGTGCTTTACCAATCATATATTTAAAACCGAAAGCACTGCAACACTTAAACAGATGCAATTTTCTCAATTTTACATTTGATTATTTCAATTAAAAATCATCAATTTTTATCTGTGTACATTTTTTAGCAAGTAAAGTGAAACTTCAATCAGATAACCCCTTTTTTCACGGCACACTTGACGTTTTTGTAATCAGTATTATGTGAAATACCGTATCAGTACTTAGCGTGGGATTAGCTAAACTTATCTTATTAACTTACTTATTAACTTACTTATTTACTTACTTATTAACTTACTAATCTTATTAACTTATGGACTTACTGCCATACATCGACATCAACATCAAATCACGAGTGACTAAGGCCCATCTAAAATGGAAGAATGTGAGTAAAAGGACAGGCATCAATTGGATTAAAGCTGCTGGAATGCAGTATTAATCTCCAGTGACCTTAAGAAGCCTATTTTTAGAACTGTAAGTAGATTATTAGTGAAGTACCAGGCATCTAAAGGTTTGAAGTGACAGTGCGTTTTTAAAGGCTAACCGACCATAGAACCATATTTTGACTGGATAGCACAATTACACAGAAAAGTGAAGCAAGAAAGTGGCCATGTTGGGAAGCCAATTTTAATCAAGAATAGTATGCTAGAAATGCACACCATGGAAAACACAGTGAAAATAGGATAAGGAATTACTACAGAAAAAAAATTTTGAGGCCATACTACAGACAAATTGTCATAGAATCTGATAATTGAAGAAAATTACCTGCATTCGAAAATTCGTTCATTAACACAACCAGTGCACTAAGTGGTAACCCAGACTAAAACTGATTAACCCAGATTAATTTTTTTTTTCCTCCGTGCTTCTGTTCCTCGGATAGTTCCTAATGCAGTAGGATGGAAAAATTTATGATTCCATATACCACCAGTGGCAGAGACAGTGTGTGTGACAGATCTGTGCATCCGAATCGTGGTGACCGCCGCCGTACCATTTTTTATGACACCACTCAGTCTCCACTCTAAAATTGCCAATATAGCCAAAGTACTCCGTTGGAACATCATCCAGCCCAGGGTATGTCCCATGATGGCCACGTGAACCCATGTAATGCGGCAAATTTGCCTGCTCTCAACGACTTGTCTACTAAATTGCTGAGCAAACTTGACGACTTCAGTTTAGAGAAGGACATTGACTTGGGTGACATCAGTGCAAAGGTGGCCTCGATTCAACCACAGATTACTGATGCTCTGGAGGAAAGGTTTGGTGTGTTCAAGGATTTGTTCGAGCGGTGGACCAGAGATTTTTTCCAGGAGCAACAGAAGATTCTCGAGTGCCAGGTTGAGAGGCTCCTGTCACACGTTGACGCTAAACTGGCCGAAGCTAGCATGCTTTTGCGAAGTGATATGGAGGAAATCTCGACAACAAACTTTGACAGAATTAGAAAAGAGTATACTGATGCACAGCATGACAAAGTTGTGCAAGGTGGTACATCATCACTCGTGGTCAATTTAAATTCTACTGAAGATGGCAGTCTGCAGCTTATTTCAGCACATCTGGACAAACAAGGAACACCAACTGCTGTGAAGGCAGTTCCACATCCACCGACGTTGACGCCATTGCACCAGAACATTACGGTTCGAAGGGGAATAAAGCCCCGAAAGGGAAAGTCGAAATCTGCAAACTATAAAAATGGTGCTCGTGCCACTGAAACACATGCCCTGCACACAGAAGCTCCAAGTGACATGCTGTATTATGTTGATGAGCTTTGCAAGGCTAAGAACCGTAGTAGAGATGGTGCGTTCATGGATGAAGAGAAACCCGCTTTAGATACATCTACAGAGGGGGATATATGGCATGAGGAATT
>JAHWFP010272708.1:0-12678 GCA_023313725.1 Lithobius niger
CCCCCCCCCCCGTTTATGGCCGGTTATATAGAGCATTGTAGTGATTTCCCGCTTGCATTAAAATACTGTGATTTCCCGTTAGCAGTAGGCCTAACTTTCATTGAATTTAGTTAAATTCAGATTTAAGAGACATAAAGGCCTACATCTCCAATGCGGATTTTCAACGGAATAAAGATTGTCGAGATTCCCACTACGGATGTCAATAGAATACGGATTATCTAGATCCCCACTGCTGACACACACACTCACACACATGTGATTTCCCATTAGCAGTCGCGCAAGCTTTCATTAGATTTAGTTATAGGTCCAGCAGTAAGAGACATAGAGGCTTATAACCCGTATGCATGAAAATATTGTCACTGGAAAAAAACATGACGTCATCAGTACTGTGCCTCTTTGTTGAAAGGCGAGCTTGAGCTTATACGGACAATTCAATAGTTAGCGGTACACGACTTCAATAGTTAGCAGTGGGAATCTCGGTGATCTGGCTACACACACACAAACGAACAAACAAATATTACGATCTTAGTTAAATAGATTAGATCCAAGGTTAAGGGACATAGAGGCCTAGATTCTGTTTGCATGAAAATATCGTAACTGAAAAAAAACATGACGTCACCAGTACTGTCCATCGTTGTTCAAAACACAGTTCGAAGCATTACTTATACAGACAATTCCATTTGACAGACATACAAACACAACACTGCGGACTTCAATAGAATAAGGATTTACCATTGCGGACACACAAACAAACAAACAAATCAATTTTACGATCTTAGTTATATAGATTAAATTTTAATTTTATTAAGAGTGTCTGCCATAACATGATTCTTGTTTGTTCTTTCGAATTTTTACGAAGTCTTTGAGCTGATATCCACACTTGATAACGGGATGCATTTGTCCCCGAAACGTCGTGTTTTTTTGTTTTGTTTTAGTTGTGCACTATAGTTGACTATTATTTTTATCTTTTAGAATACATCATCCTGTAGAGACAAAGTAGTCGTTTTATACAAGTCTGGTGTTAGTTTGGTGTAGGAAAAAACTGATACATTTTCTTAGCAAATATTATAAATATCGCGTCATCAGTAAGATATTTCTACCACCTGGCCGCCTGGCCCGCCTGTCCTTAGCCACCTCTGGCATTTTCGGGAAGAGGAGTACCATCTTATGCCTCGTGCTCATGTCGATTGTGGCAGGTAGAAGATCCTACGAATTTCCGACTGGAATTACCTAGCAAAATTGTCCCTCTCGTCTTCTGCTTCGGCTAGGAGCTCGTCAAATCTCCTAATCACGAAAACCGTTATATTATTATTTTAAACATAAATTCAGTAGGGTTCACGCTTGACTATTACATGAACACTTCTGCAAAAAAAAAATTAACCATTCTGACTATTAGTTTTGGATAGAAAATGAACACAAACTTAAACATTTTTTTTTTGACAAACTGCTAAAGGGATTGAACTTGAAAAAAAAAAAGGCTTCATTCATAGAGCATTTTGTGTGAAGTCTTGTAGTAGGGACAAGTTTTATTTAAATTCTTATAGTAGTGTCTCTTAAAATGTTTATTTAAGCAATAAAATATGTTTAGTAATATCTGTAAATATATTTCGTTTAATGAGCAAACTCAAAGGGGTTCAAAGGGTTTAACGAGCGTTAACCACTCCTGGTCATCTGCCCGAAGCCCTAAGGCCCAATGAGCAAACTTTTCATGATTAAACAATGCAAGCTTCAATAATGCCGGCTAATCAGCTGTACCCTGGAGCGGGTTCATTTTTAGCACGGTAGCAAAGAAAAAGGGCGAGCCGCCGACAATGAGAACGGATATGCACCCTAACAATTAGAAACAAACACTATATTGCTTCAATAATGCTGACTATTATAGCCGAGTTGAATCAGCGGGAATCGGCTAGACCGGCCTATGTTACGCCGGGAAACAACTAGTTCTTTGTATTTTTCCCCTCCCTTACTTTCACAGCCGTCTTACCTCAACTTGATAAAGGAAAGAGGAAAACAACCCAACCAGGGACAATTGTATGCACTATAGAAATAATGTAGTTCAGTAAACCATTTTTATCCACGTACGTTTCATTGGAGTGGCATGGCTCGGATTCGAATTGTCCAACCGGATCGTCCCCAAATCACTGACCAAAGGCATTTTTTTCAGTGATGTTGGGACGAACTGGGTTGCCAGTTCAACTCCGGGTTATGCCTCTCCAACGAAACGTGAGTGCATAAAGGTGGCTTACTGTACTATCTTATTTCTATTGTATGATTTTCGTTGTTTGGCTTGTTTTTTCTCTTTTGTTAATGTAATTTACAAAGATTTATATATAATAATGATAATAATAATAATAAAAATTTAACCACAAATGTGGTAAGGTAATTGGAAGGGGCATAGCCCACTAACACCAACCCTATGCTGAATAATTAAAACATGTCAAGATGAAAATCTAAAAAACACGGGTAATAGCTAAAAAGACACACAAAGAAACCTAAAATGTTAGGTGTTTTTAAGGCATGAAGCAAATTAAAATACAAAGATGTAAACAACATCGCTCCGTGTGGCAATTCCTAGTTGAGATAGTTTCTTTTAAGAAACCTTGCAAGTGGTTGTTCATCTAAATGGTGTCGAAAGCCACCAACAGAGGACGATGTAACCAGAGCATTTGGTAGAGTTCCAAGCATGTATGTTTATAGTTGGCTTTTCACCACCAACGCCGCATTTATTTGGTGATGGCCAAGCACCCACTCGTGAAAGTTTCACCGTCACGAAACCATAATCCTTGCGAAAGGTAGATTTCAACGATGACTTGTGATTAGTATGCAGTAAGCACATTTAGTCATCTGCGGGCGCACGACAACCAATTATTATTCTATTTTTTTATAAGATTCCTTTTACAGCACTGAATTTTTTTTTGTCCTTTTTGATTGAGTTTGCTTGCACCAAAAATAATTTCTCTATAATTTGATTCTTTTTTGTGTGTGTGTGCGGACGTGCTTCCTCGGGACAATGATACTATTTTAATAATAACACTCGCCCAAAACTCCTTAAGTGTTGATAGAACTGTAATCTAACGCATCAGGTAATGCATAACAATGCTACGCCACGTAATAATTTGCGTGTATCGTCGGCTTGCCGCCGGTTTGGAACCGCGGAATTGGCGGTCCATGTTGCCATGATCCGCGACTGTGACATCACGCAGCTGGTATTGAAGCAAGACCACCTCCATATCATTGCCCGAAGTAAAAAAGAACTCGAGCGCAAATCCATTCCAGACTTAGAACAAGCTCTAACTCATTTCCATCGTATTGGATTGGTGGAATTAATATCAACATAAAACAATTCCGTGTAAGGAGTTGATTGTATTAGGATCCAACTCCACGAGTAGGTTTGAACGTGACTTGCGCAGTTCTTCAAAATTTAACAGTAATTTTGTAAATTTGACACTGTAACGTGCTTACATGATCGGCAACACGCAACTCACGAAGCAAACACTTCGTAGTTCGACTTGCCTCAATCATGGCGGCCTGCCAGCCTTCCAATTACTGCAGACTCAGGAATTGGACAGCTGCCAGCCGCCAGGTGGAGACACGGGTCCTCTGCAACCCAGTCGGAACCGGATCGAACCTGTTCGCCAGTAGCCTCAGGCAAGAGCCCATTGTTCTTCAGAGTATAAAAGAAACCTGGAGACGAGGGCTCGAGCTAGTTAGTGTGTGGGATCTGACTGAAAGGTTGGATCCCTGACTACGAGGTGCAGCAGAAGGATAAATTCTGCTGATAGCCTAATATGTAAACGCTATGTGCATAGTCCCCTAGCTATGCAGTAAGGAGTGAATTAGGATCGAGCATTGTGCCTTGTGAATAATCGTCCACTTCCTTAGCGACCTTACATATTTTGGGGGCCTACCGGGATTACCTAAACCTTCGGGATAGGAAATTCATGTTTTCCAAACCTTCGGGATGGAAAAAAGCATGGAAAATCTCTGGCACTCATAGTGGAGACCTTGTCATTGGGATTCGAGTCCGACATTTTTTTAAATGCTTCCGATTCAGGGAATAGTTCCAACAGATGAGCGATCCAAGTTTGGGGGATTTTCGTGGAGTGTGGCCAGTGCATGCGTTGTCACAATTTCCCACGAAAAACCACATTTTTATTTTGACTTGTCCTGGTCGAAATAAAAATACCCACTTTCTTTTCTGTAGGGAACAGAAATTAAAGTAAAACAGAGTGATTGGACTTGCAGAGTGCGGCCGACCAAAACGCACGTTGTAAGAAAAATTACGGATCAGGGGGTGACTGAAGGATTCTAACTTGCCTGCATGGTTGTTTCCTTGGTTACCAATTTTTCATTCTTAATGGCGAAAAATGCCATTTTGACTGAGAAAACCCGCAACCGGTAGCTGTTTGTGAACTTGATTGCTTTCACAGGGAGCGCTATTTTTTTTTGGTTAGGCCTAAAAACCGCCAAAATAAAAATCACCGTTTTTCTTCGGAAAATAAAGTTACGACAATTATTACGGAGTGGATGGACTGTTTACGCCTCACACTACGAATATAATTGTTAAGGTTAAATTAGTGAAGGTGTGCACTTTTTAACAACGAATTGAAAGTTGATGAGCCTGGAGTGAGCTAACTAAGTACTCATTGTTTAAGGCTAGGAGACGAGTAAATTTAAGAATTATAAATTCTGTTGACCCATAACAGTATTTAAGATTGGAAGTAAAGTAGAAACGAGTAAATTAAAACGCTCGATTCGAAAACTACTTCGGTACGGAGAAAAAAAAAGGGAACGAATTTTTTTTTTCCTCTGACGGTAAGCGAAATTATGAGTCGACCCATGACTCACGATTACGCTAGGTTACCTCCTATTTCACGGCGTTTAGTAATGCAAAACTTGGACTTGAGTTACGCACGAAAAAGGTCGAGAGCTAAGGATAAGTAGAAATACTGCCTTAGTTAATGAAAATGGGGAAGATTTTGAGACATCTTGAGTGGAAGACAGGTTCCAATTCGGAATGGATTTATTCAGTTCGAACTTGTCCCCGCTAGGATTGTTACGTCAAAATATTAGGAAATTGAGCTAAAGTCTGAGCTAGACTTTGCTTATTTCCGAAGTTGGGTGGTTTTCTGTCCAACAAACTGGAGTGAATGAAGACCGACGATTTGTAAAATTAGACCGTATGGAATGAACTAATTTTTGCAAGTTGCGGACTTGACTTGGATGCAATTTTTTTTTCCCGTCTCGCGTGGATGGGAAAAGCAAAATTGTGGCCAGGAAGAGTGGGTCTTTTGTTTATTCCGTTTGTTTCTAGAACCGGAACTGGTTGTTAGGAATACGAATGGGAAATGCGGTGACAAATTATGCAAAATAAAAGCATATTCGTCATACGTGCCCCCCCCCCCCCCCCACCCCCGGCTCCTTAATAACGTGAACACGTTAAAATGTTCGATGTTGTAGGAATGTTGGGAATGGTGGGCTGTAAAATTGGTAATCGTGTAGCCGCGAATAGGACACTTGTATTACAAATTGTTACAGGCATGACTTTGGATGGTTATAAGGTGAGAAAGCTTGTGATTTGGATCCGAAAATTCAAATGCGCAGTAAGACCTTCATCACTGGAATAAACTGACCAAAGAATGGGTTTTGAAAATGGAAAAGTAGGAATTGACTGTGGTTACGGTTGAAACTGAATTTTTTTTTCAAAATTGGGCTTTGTCATGCCCATTGTCAGTTGACTGAAATTAATTGTGAAGCAGGAAAAAGGCTTACAATTTCGGACGGTAACTTGACAACCGGAAATGAGGCATCAGTCCACAACCTTGTTCAAGTAACGAAACCTGGAACAAGAGCGTGAACAGGTTGCCGCATTTCGACGCCGTTTGTCGCATATAAAAAAAAAAAGCACATTTTTTTTATTATGTCGTACAAACGAAGATCGCATCCTCATATACGCTGTATGCTGAATTTAAAAATCGTGCAAACAGGAATATGTGTGGCAGCGATCCAGAATGAAATCTAATTATTGGACGGGTAAAATCCAAAATAGGGTGATTTCTGAAGGCTTTTATGCAGAGCACATCAGGTGAAAACCAGGGATTGGCTTTGCAGGGAAGCACCTGTGTGGCTCATGACGGAGTTCTTACGAACAACGATGAGGCACACGGAGGGGAACTAATTTATAAAGGCAGTTCGGAAATGTAATTTTCGAGAGACTGATGTAAATTATTTTAGTTTCATGTAGTGATTCAGTTCAGTGGCGGACACATTGTTTAGTTGTTTGGTCTTTTCGAAGCCAGTAACACAACTACAATGTGAGGTGGGGCAGATGGCGTGTAGCACGATCCCAAACGGAATGGTTTATTCCGAGGGCGCAGGTTAAGAGTACGTCACTCTTCGCGTCTGGTCGCTTTGCTTAGTGACATGTAGACTACGACGGTAGTTCTTTTTAAATGTGGGAGAACCCCCAGTGGGGACCTCTACCCGCATGTGGGATGGCAGTGCGAAGCTAGCTCTACGTAGCGTGTTTGGTTAAAGCTGTAGGCTCGCTCAAGTGGCGTTTGGCCAGATGCACTTTTCCATCACGTGAGTGCTGCGGTCTAAGGGCACAGTCTATGAAAACGGATTGGAGAATTAGATTGAATGAACGGATTGAGGTAGTGTGTTCGATGCGTGATAGAGTAGGTGGTGTGGCAACCAAACCCCTCTTGAAACCAAAGGCACTCCTGATCACCGCAATTCCGGAATTTCTACTGAATGTTTGAACATTACTTTTCCCAGCAGGTTTGCAGTTAAAGGGTGAAAAGACTCTTTTTCTGTAAACTACAGAAAGCAGTGGAGGGAGCGCCAATTTATTCTCTCTTTCACTGACGGACTGGTTGCTGGACGTGCTTTGCACAAACTTGACGGTGGCCACCATTCGCTCGTCCGCTCGAGAGGGCACAACCGATGGATGGGACCACCAGGAGGTCATCATGGGATGTGAAGGCATGTGTGTGTAGGGTAGCTGTGTGGAAGTCAGCGAAGAAGAACTTTGTGGAGGACTTCGTGGTGGACTTTTGTAAAGTTCGTGGATGTGTGCGAGTGCAGAATGAACTGCGAGTGTTTTGGTTCACAGACGAGACTGTGTAGTGTAGTGGTGGAGCTGCGATGCCGACCATGCCATCATGGGCGGAAGTGGCTGGGATGTCACCGAAAGGTAGTCACGTGAGACTACCTGCGTGCCGATCCGGAAGTGGAGGAGTTTGGACGCTCGATTTGGAGTGGTGTTGTGTGCTTTCGTCGGAGGAGTGTGCTGCGAGGGGTGGTGCGTCGGAAAATGCCTGTCCGATAATGGAAGTCGGCCATGACTGTCCTAGGAGGCATAGGCACGTAGGCCTGCACACCCAGGAGGGGCCCTGAGCAGGATGCTCGAACAATTATTTCCATCGGGAGACATGGCAGTGTGTGTGTTTGAAGTTGTGTGGTATCGAGCTGTTGTTGATCAACAGAGGTGGTGTTGTGTGGAGAAAGCGTTTGAGAGGTGGAAGGGCCCTCTGGGAGGACTGATCGTCGGAAGCTGCAGGTAGGAGGAGTGCCTGTTTACAAGTCCATTAATGGCAGCCCACAGGGAAGCGCCGTGGCAGGCAGGTACTTCGATGGCAGGTGGCAGAAGATGGGAGGAACTTCCGGAGGCGCGTTAGAAGCCAATTGGACATGCTTTCGTCTGTTGTTGAGTATTCTGCGTTGTTACATTGTTACGTTGGTTTGTTACGAAGGACAATGTTGTTGTTACGTTTTTCTTCAAGTTTGGACTGTTACGTTTGTGCTCCGGATGGAAGACGTTGTTGGTGCTTTTGTTGTATTACATGTTAATTTTTATTGTTAAGTTTTTTTTGTGATTGGAGTCTTGTTAGAACAGGAGACTGCAATAATTGTTGATAGGGAAAGTCGTGAAACTTTGTAAATTAGGGCTTTTTCTGAATAAATTGTTTTTCGATCCTGAGGTTTTAAACAACTTACAGGATAGTTAGGCAATGCATTGCGTTATACCTGAGGACGATCTCTCCTTTGCCTAGGCAAACACTTAGGGGAGGGGAGATGTAACGTGCTTACATGATCGGCAACACGCAACTCACGAAGCAAACACTTCGTAGTTCGACTTGCCTCAATCATGGCGGCCTGCCAGCCTTCCAATTACTGCAGACTCAGGAATTGGACAGCTGCCAGCCGCCAGGTGGAGACACGGGTCCTCTGCAACCCAGTTGGAACCGGATCGAACCTGTTCGCCAGTAGCCTCAGGCAAGAGCCCATTGTTCTTCAGAGTATAAAAGAAACCTGGAGACGAGGGCTCGAGCTAGTTAGTGTGTGGGATCTGACTGAAAGGTTGGATCCCTGACTACGAGGTGCAGCAGAAGGATAAATTCTGCTGATAGCCTAATATGTAAACGCTATGTGCATAGTCCCCTAGCTATGCAGTAAGGAGTGAATTAGGATCGAGCATTGTGCCTTGTGAATAATCGTCCACTTCCTTAGCGACCTTACAACACGATCGTCATCACTTCAATTAGGTCACTAGTAATTATTCAGTAGCAATTAAGCAAACATCAACGGGTTCACACCCTTTTTTTTCAACAAGAATACGGTTAAGCTGTGTCACTAATCGTGACTTTTCGTTGTCAGGCAATCAAACTCTCCCAATCAAACTAAGTTTCGGTCTTTTCTGTCGCATTGTTATTTTTCTCAAATGCCTGAAAAGAGCCTAAACTGCCTTAGCTGTTAAAGACAGAAATGTCTATAGTCTATTCCACATTATGTTTGCAGGAAAATGTCTGTATGATGCCACATTTTCTACCACTACGAGTGCAAAAACACATAAATATCCCGCTCGTGGACTCTTAATAGTAAATGTGTGGAGTCTGCAGGTGTAATATACACATGTTTTTGCACTTGTAGTGCAAGGAAACATGTCATCTTACAGTCAGTTTCCTGCAAACATATTGTGAAACCGACTATAGTGGTCGCCATGTTCACATATATTTTATCAGGTTATAGGACGGATATTAATGATAGGAGACAACACACTAGCGTCTTTTAATAACCTTGAAACGCCACTTGCACACATAGGAAGCTTTGATTTGAGCTTATTTCCATGCTTTTGGGTAGTGTAGTTTGACCTGTACAAGGAAGAGACCAAACGTACATCCCCAGAACAATAACAAGAAATTGTCTCTTTTTGCCGTTCTCTGGATCTCCCGATTTCGCTTGACTGACTTTCAAAATTTTTGCACAAGTAAGCAGGCCTTTACTAAAGGCTGGTTAACAAATTGTCACGTTTTGACGTAGTTATGAGCCAAGTAATAGATATCCGTGAGGAGTAGGCGGTTAACCGGCAATAATTGCTCGTTTGCGAGAAACGGGGAGTCCATTGTCGAGGCCGGTGGGGAAATCTTTTAATGGTAAGGAGTGACGTCAAGCTAACTTATGGACTTACTTGACTTTTCATAAATTTTTTATCTGTAAATTTTATTTGTGAATTCTGACGAGTTTAAGAATATTTTCATACGACTGATGTAAATTCCTGAACGGAAACTTCCGGTTTAGAAACTTCTTATCTAAGGAAAGTCAGAGCCAAGGCACAGACGTCTTTTTTTTACTCTCCCGGTTACCGAATATTATGTTTAAGGTAAGGCCGCGTATTTCTTCTACTTTAATAGAGTATAAAATGCGCCAAGGGCTTTATTCGTAGTGGTTAGGTATATTAATTTCAAAGTATCGGTAACCTAATTTTCGTACCGTCGGAACTTCCCGGGTTAGCCTTTACTTGCGACTTTTTTTCGTTTTTTTTTTCATGTTGGTACGTACGGAAAATGTCACCAGTCGCAAATGGGTTGTGCTGGTTGAATTTGTGTTGTGGAGTTACGAAAAGTCGGTCATTATGTTTATGTCATGTTGTGGAGCTGTCACTTCTTGGCTTAGAGGTTGTGTAGACCCCATAAAAGTGTTAGATTATCAAAAAAGTGTGAGTTTTCAGATTAACCGTATATAACGACTACACTTTTAGCGTTGGGATGTGTTAGCGTGACGTCACCACCGTGCATTAATCAGGGTTTATACCGTCGCTACGGTCGTAAAGCGCTTTCCAACGTGTAACTTTTTATGAAAACGTGGGGGTAAAAAAACATTGATTTTTAACGCTTCATTACGATAACGGACGCAGTCATGTAAATACGTGTTAAAGCTATCCGTGATAACTCGGTAATTTATGCCTATTTTCCGCCCACAGAGCCTCATAAGTTATGGCGTGCAGGCTTATGACTATGATTATGCCTGTTGGACAGACTTTTCGTGACGGAGGTCTTGGTCTGAACAAGGAAAGAAGAAATCTCATGTAAATGAAGGAGAGGATATCGCCTCGTCGCCAGATCACTCAACTCAACTCAACTCAACCCATACCCACCCACGAGGAATTCCAAACCGACGATTGCTCTGGTGTGAGGTTATGTTACAATCTCGGGGGTTTCACCCCTTAATTTGAATCGACGGTCGCTTCCCTGCGGCTGAAGGGTATCAGTTGACGAGGCCCGGGGCGGTGGCTTTTAATAAATATCCACCTTTCCCATTTTAATTATTGCTCGTGTGAGTGGCAGGGGGGCTGGAAGAAGACGTACGGGACGAAAGGCGTTCGTCCTGTAACGAGATTCTCACACACGTCAAAGGTGTCAGTTGGAAAACGAAAAATCGAAATGGGTTTTTCTTTTTTTCTCCTTTCTTTATAATAATAATGAAAAAAAATAAAATGTAAAACAGGGCGTGTCATTACAAATCATTCTGCCACACCTTTCCAAAACACTTTTTTGTGCATAATTTTTATTTTCATTTCGTTTTATTTTTTTAATTTTTAATTTTAACGGCGCACCGTTTTATGAAGTGTGCGTGCGTGTGTTGGAGAGTGGGAGAAAAACATGTGCGGTTGTTGCTCTGAAAGTGAGGTCTTCATCCATTATTGAAAACTAGAGCCAGTTGAGAACAGTTCTGTACTTGGAAAGTGATGAGTTAAATCATGAGTTGAGAAGGGGTACAAAATTATTTATACCTGGACGCTTTTTTCTGTACAAAGCAGGTGTACAACAGTAGTGTCTTGCCACTCTTCAGGGTAAACAACTTTATTATTGTGTACGTGGCCTATCTGGAGTCCTGTAGGTATTTTTTGAGCGGCTACGTCTTCCTGGAGGGAGCGGCTTTAATCGACGGCCGCCATTGTTTTTGTAACCATCGTAGATATCAACAAGGCACTCTGCTATCAAAAACACACAATTGATTATCTGTGTCGTTCTGGGGCGAACTCAAGATAGGCCGTGGACACTATAGGCAAGTTTACACATATCAACACAAATTTGTAAAAGTAACAAAACATTTTACAACTTATTAAAAATACCCAATACAAAATCTTTATACGATTTAAAGTTAAACCTTGAGACATTGTTCAAAAGGGTGGAGCCCAACGCATTTTTTTTTTTAGATGATCGCAATCAGAGCGAACTTAGCAAAAAGGAAACAAAAACAAACAAACCAACTAAAAAGGTTCACAAAAAAGAGAGAACAAAAAAAAAAATTAGAGATTGCAGATGAATTTGTCCAAAGATTATGCTATTCGTCTGCAGATACACACAAAAAAAAATAAAGTTAAATTAAAGAAACTGAAAAATTGTGAAATTTCTTGATGCTCATAAAGAATTTCTACTTAATGAAGATGAAAAGAGTCACAAAAATTTGCAACAAACAATATAAGATAAAAACAACTCATATTAAAGGTACGTTTTTCCCCGGTTAGCTTTCCTGTATGGCTCAGTTTTGCACATCATTACTTCATAATCGTGTAAATGTTGCAAACACATTCGTTTTCGTATTTTTCCCCACGTGAGAAACTGTTTTGCTATACATTCACTCTAAAAAGTCTAAATGCGGCAAAAGCTATATTTCGCGCAGGATGCTCGAATATAGTAAGGACGTATGTCCTTTTAGGGATGCAAACATGAAGAACATTATGTTCCAGTACATTTAAAAAAAAATTAATAAAGAAATATGGAGAATTGAAGAAAACTGGGGAGTTAAAAAAGGAAAGTTTGGACTAATCACAAACTAAAATATAGAATTTTTTTAAGTGGGAAAAAGGATAATTAAAAAAAATATATTTTTTGTTCTTTATCTTCTGTGGCCAACTTTTTGGTAGTTTGTCTTTTCTGTTAAGGGGTGTAAATACTTGCTTCCTTGCATTCCCAATGTTAGCACATATTAGTTTCGTTAGATACGCTAGTTTTGTTGTTTAAACTGATTTAATAAAATGCCCACTACACCCCAAGCAATCTTGGGCAACTATACTTGGGCATCTGTTAACTAACACTCCCGCGCCCTGAATTTAAAAGGTCCTGCGTATTTAACCAAGAAGAAGCCGGAAATGAACAAGCCACGTGAGGTTTACAATGCTTTACATGCCAAAATTTGAAATGTGGAAATGCGACTGTGTTACATTGTTTCAATAATGGTTTGCGTAAAATCAATCTACCCCAAAACAAAACTTATTAAGGATTCCCGCCAAGCTTTTCGGCCGTGTGAAATCGTGATATCAAACGCCAAGCTCTTTCGCCAAGCTAATCCCACCGAGTAATAGTTCGAAGGTTAAATGAAATATATGAAAAT
>JAHWFP010272712.1:0-11836 GCA_023313725.1 Lithobius niger
CTGAGCGTTCCAGCAAAACAATAGCGATCTCCGTGTCGTGTTTTGGTGATGCAGTAATTAAGTTGTTATATCGGACGTAAGTAACGTATTCTTACCGCAATTCTTGTGTTTAATTATTGTGTTAAGTGACCCAAAAGTCAAACATGCATGTCAAAATGGATGTAATTGCCCTTTAATAGGAGGGATGTTCTTGCTTGTAACAATGGAAATATTTCTAACCTGTTGCTTTTTTCCAGACTGGTGTTGTCAGAGACGGCTGGTGAGGGGGTGCAGTAGTGGATGGCAACCTTCTGATTGTTGGGTGCGTCATAGGTGGTGGGGTATATCGCTGTGTCGTAGGAATTGTGATGTATGGACGACGAGTTGTAGGTAGAGGTCGAAACCCTGGATCACAATCTCCTATTTATAAAAGAATAAACAGGTCATGTTAAACTGGCAAAAACTTCTAAAAACCTGGCCGTTGGGTGACGCAAAATACATAAAGTGTTTGTCAGGCAAATAGTTTCCCAAAGAAGATGAAGCATGGAGATTTTTTTTTTAAATCTGCATATACTGAAATGGTGATGCGGCGGGAGAGCAATTCACATGTCTCTGTAGTTAAAATGTAAATATCATAACCTCTTGAAGTGGAGTTACGATGGTAGCATTGGTCTAATGAAATCACGTAGCTTTATGAAAATTATTTGGACATAGGACTACATCAATATTTACTGCTTTTTTCTATTTCTAATGGATACGTCAAAGGGACTTGTATAAGTAAATGTAAACCAAAAGAATTTCCCTTCAACCTAATTTTCAATTGAATTTTTTATCAACTGACAATAAAAAAAACTTTGGGGGAACAGGTCATAGGTCCCAAGTGGCCATAGGTAGTAGTAAAGCTATGGCGAACACAGAAATCAAGCAGTAAATTGGACCACGAGGACATCTTCTGGAATCATTTTAAAATGTCCTTGTTACCCTAAATGGGGACTTTGAAAAGTCCTGTCTACCCCATTACCTCAGTCCATGGCTCATTTTCCCTTAAAATGCATGATCATATTCATTGTAATTTCATCTTCCGTTTTAACAATGAGCGTGAAACCTCAAAAGAGCTACATGCTCTTGCATGCCTTGATTCTATCTGTTTTCATACCCTTAGATGTAAACCTAACGATTGCAAAAAGTTGTGTTAACTGCACGTTTCTTTTCCTGCGCCTGACAAGAGTTAGGAGAGACTGCTTATGCTATGTGATGACTGTAACATACTAATCCCAATAGGTTCTCTTTCGTAAAATGCTAAATCTTTTCAAGGAAAAGAAACGCATGATCTGCATTGATCTATCATGCATTTCTTTTCCTTGAAAAGATTTAGCATTTCACGAAAGAGAACTGGGATTAGTAACTTACAGTACATCACATACCTTAAGCAGTCGAAACGCCGACAGGTGCAGGAAAATAAATGCACAAATGCACAACGGTCGCAATCATTAGTTTCACATCGAAGGGTGCGAGGCATTCTTGTCGCCATTCATGTCTCTATTCAGCCACAGTTTTTGCCTTTAAATTCCAACATAACTACAACATACAATTTCCAAAGCCGTTCTCTTCAAAAAAGGGCAAATGGTAGTCTATCAGAAAAGTCATAAAACAACTTTGAAATTAAAGCCATTTTCATGGTTGCTTATGGTTTCGCGTACTGACTAACACTGGATACCAAAAACGACTTTGAAAATACATATAACACATTCAGGTAAGTTAACCTTTTGGTTTTAAAGAAGCTGTTTAACTGTCTTACCTTGTTTTGTCATGCGCATGCCAAACTTCTGCAAATCAATGCCCCGCATGCAGTTTACATCAGCCTCCATAATGCTGACTTCATGTGTGTTGAGAATTGATCCAACCTATGTAAAATACACACGTTAGGTTTTGCAACTTACAAAACAGAAAAATTGCAGGAAGAAACTGGACTTTACTTACAAAGCACTGGTAACCGCTGACGTCTCTTCTTTCTGTGTATGTAAACATCGTGCCATCTTCCTGCCACTGGCCTAAGCACTTGTATTCACGTTCTGAAAATACACAAAGGAATTTATAGTGCCTCAAACAGATTTGCCAAGAAGCGACTACCAGTCAATTAGAAAATGAAACAACCTCCATTATCTGCAACCGTAACGTTTTACTAGGTGGGGTGGGGGACCCTAGGTTGGAGCCTCGTGTAAATTGTGGTAATTAGTATCTGATGACGACTTAGGTTAGCTGGTCTGCTTTTTGTTTGTAACAATTTACATTAAAAGATGAAAAATCTAACACAGGTATCTGATTTTTTTTCCCAATTTACTGCTGTTAGCAAGAAATAAAGTGTCCGACTGATTGCTAAATTTCGCAGATGGACCGATGTTGATTAAAAACCGAGGAGAAACAAAACATCAGCCGATTACCAATGTATTGCCGATCTTTTCACATTAAACTTCACTGTTGTTTAACACTCGGACAGAAGTGTATTTGATATGAATAAGAAATTAATAAAAAGTACTAAATGCAAAGAAATAGGACAAACTAAAGTTCTATTAACAGTTAGGCCTAAAATCAAAACTTTGGGGCATTTATTTAGACAGCAAAGTTTGGAATTATAAAGAGCTGTGATTACACCGAAAAAACGGAACGAAATGAAAACAATAAATGCCGCATACATTTGGCTGATTTACTTGGAACAACTTGCTTTTATTGTAAACACTCGTTGCGTAACCATTGGCAAACAAACGTAAATGTCACTGGATGAAGTTTAGCATAGCAACGGTGCCAATGTGCTGCCAAGCCAATGTAAGGGCGCATTTACACAACGACTCGCCTTTGCATTCTCGCAGCTAGAAGCTAGAAATCGTCTGAAACTCCAACATGGCGGCGGTTTTAGCTATTTCGACTCGCAATGAAAACCCTGAATAATGCGAGTTCAGAAGCGACTGTGAAAATTTCGTCAGGAGGAATTCTTTATCTTATTGTCACGGAATATAAGACTTAAAGTATTTACTCAAACGACGTCGGATTTAGCGTTGTTACCATGGAAACGACACCTTTGCCATCGCGATTAAATTCTAGATGCGAGAATGCAAAGGCAAGTCATTGCGTAAAAGCGGCCTAAGGGTCTATTGCTGGTTCTCAATGCTTTATGTCATAGGCATAGATTTATTTACTAATTTCTGTTGCTTACCGTCATACACTTCGCTTCGATTCATGCAGTTACTCGCAGTGTAGAACATGATGTCTGGATTGTTGCAGTCGGAAGCCAATTTAGCGCAAACCCCTTGCACGTCAGGAACCAATCCGGTGTATTCTCCAGAAATTGGACATGGCGTATCTGGAAGCATACCTTGCTCTACGAAAACAAAAAAAAAAGTAAATAAATAAATAATATGGTAAGTTTATTTTAACTTTTCCAAGCTCTTTTGTGTGGTTTTAACATAAGTTTCCCATTTTTTTTAAAACTCCCGCAATTGACCTAGAGCTGGATATTGAAAGGGGCACCACAAATATGTGTCTACGAACACTAATGATCATTAATGAACTCCTGACATTAAACGAGAATAAAATGTAGAACCATTTCTATGGTAATATCACAAGGAGTTTTAAGGCCGCCACCCCAAGAGTATTTTGTGACGGCTCTCTGTGGATAATACCACTGACAATTGACCACGTATGGTATTATCTGGTAATATCTTCGTCCCCGAAGGCAGAAAGGGGTGCGACGTGCGACTATGTCGCAGATAATCCGGCACAGTCGCAGACAAAATGTTCCGTTTTGACCAAATTTCTGCCGTTTCGCTAATTTTTGACCGATTTGGCATTCCAATACACCATTTTAATCGTCTCGACGAGACCTGTCTGTTGATGGAAGAGTCAGATAAATAGAATAAAGCACTGACAAATTATTCAGTAAAAACAAATAAATATGCACGTAGCCATACGACAAAACAGTTTAGCTGCAGACAATTTTTCCCTGACAATTGGTGTCGCAGACAGTGGCAGAAAATTCTGCTTTGGGGTGTTCGTCTTAACCACCATTTTCCTTTTATCACTGGCAGTACCTGGTGGTGAAAGCAAAATGGAGGCTAAAACGAACATATTAGCACATATAGCATACATGGTCAATTATCAGAATAAGTGGGCTGCGGTTGGCTGATGTGCCAAAATACCTCTTTACTATTGGCTAAAAAAACCGATGGAGATACTTAGTTACATTTACTGCAATTACAGCAAATTGCATTGCAGTACTGCATTACAGTACCGTAATCTGATATTCCTGATGAAAACACCCCTCGTACCTACTTTAATAAGTATTGATAATTCTTCTCAGTCACTCGTTGTATTCTCGAACTGATAAAAACACCTTGCAAAAGCACTCAGTGTTTTTATCAGTTCAGAATGCAACGTGTGAAGGAGAAAAATTATCAGTACTAAACCAGTCTCTTGTGGTATTATTACTAGTAAACCACCATTTAGGCTATTGGGGCAAATATGCGTAACCAAACGGGTTTGCAATTCTCTTGAGGTAGACAACTAAGCTGTGTAATGTAACTGAAAAGAAATTAAGAAAGGGTGTGGGGTGGAGCTAAAATACGAAACCAAGAAAGAAGAAAAAAGACGAAATCAACTTGTCTTCAACTTGTACATAAAAAAAAAAAAACACCAGGTGTTATGGAGAATGAAGAATTAATATGCACAGCGTATAATTACACGCAGGTGAGTGCCAAAGAAGAAAAATAAAATAAACATTAACGAGCCATTACAAGAATAGTAGTCACAATAGAATGTCAGCGTAGATTTACGTCTACGGCAAATAAATGTAAAATGATGTCAAGACCACAGTTGAAGGTTTGTTTGGAACGTGCTGGAAATCTGGCACCTGTCGGACCAAATTGCTCAAGCGTGCCGCGCGACAGTAGCAATCATAATTACCATTTTTTGTGCAATTGGCACTTAGAAAACTGAGTAAAAAACGGAAATGGTGCGTGCTTTGTGGTCGTTTTGCAAAACGGCGGTTGACTCTTGGCAAACTAATCACGGAAAGGAAAGCGTAAGTGTTTAGAAAACAATGGGATAAGAGTAAATGCGACGAACAATGTAGTCCAGGTGTTTGTTTGGTCGCCACCTGTCACTAACTGTATCTAATTGCTCAAACACCAAAAATACAAAACAAATGACAACTGCTGATTACAGCAATTTATACAAGTTACTAGAGAGTTGTAATATAAACACGAAATCAGCGTATTAGGAATCGACGTTCATTTTGAGAAGAATAAAGTAGCCAGGGACGACGCTAAGGGAGGGGGGGGGGGGCACGCCCTACCACATTTTTGGCCGCGCCTCCCAACTCATCAGTTCAAAATAAAACGTATAAACGAAGAAAATTCTGATTATTTATTAAGAAAACTACGTTAGTTTTTTCAAAGCGACAAGAAGGACTTGAGGTTACATCAAGAGAGCCCAGTTGTTACTTTGAGAGTTGAAATGTCATCTTTTTTACAGCTGGATTTAAGAATGTTCCCAAAAAAATAGGGTATGAAGCAGTTAAGAACGTTCGGTGTGAGAAAGAATTGCAAGAGTGTTATTTTGAATTTTTAGGGGGGGGGGGGGACCGCTAATGTTGAATTTTTCGGTTCGCCCCCCCTGGCTAAAATTGCTGCCCCACTGCCGCCTCCCCAATAAAGTCATTCTAGCGTTGTCCCTGAAAGTAGCAGAGACAGCCGATTTGAACACTGTTCAGCTGATAAAACAATAGGGCATCTTAACACAATGGAAAATTCAAAGTTCTCCAGAATTGGTACAAACATTTGCCGCCCCCTTCCCCCAAAGTTTAAAAAATACGCTAAGGGCCAAACTCATTCAATTCTGATTTCGATGGGCCCAGTGACTCTGGTCCCGGTGAATTCTTTGAAAACTAGGCCTTAATTCGTTTAAGTGAACCTAACAAACTAATCAAACTTAAACTATAACCTGTTTAATCTAATCTAACCAATCAACTCTTATTAAAGTTTGTCTAAATACTACGCTTTTTTTGTTTGCCGGGATTCATACTCGCAGAGCTGCGGCCCCGGCAACGCGTCTAAGATAGGCTTTAGACAGTTACAGCCCGACTGGGACTGGAGGCACTGCAATATTTGTTTCTTGTCTTGTATCTTTTGGGAAACCGTTAGAAAGACTCGCAGACAAATTATAAGATGTGCAGCCAAGAGCAAAACTGCACAACAATATTCGGTTACTATTCTTGAATCCTTTATAATATTTTAATACAATATTAATAAAATTGATTTAACCGCTAGAAAGTGGTAAGGATTTAGAAGAGACGCAAGCCCGCTAAAACCAATCTTGGTAAAGTGAGGGGTTTGGAATTTGAAAAGCCGTGAAAAGAGGACTAATGCTATGCCAGAAAAGAAACAACCAAAAAACAATGTAACCAAAAAGTCGTGTAAAGGATTTCATCTATTGTGTGGAAATGTGTTCAGGCTAGAAACCAATTAAGTGACGCTAGGTATAGGTTTTAGGGGCATATCGGTTATCGACGACAAAATATTGAAAGTGGGGGGGGGGGGGGACAAAGGGGGGAAGAAGGGGCATAAATCCCTGACTCGCAATTTTGAAAACATTTTATTTGTTTCGTTTCGCCGCCTGATGTTTCCAACTGAGGTCCGTTTGACCCGTATTTCCGGCCCTCGAAGAGGCCGAGATAATGTCAAGAATGTGACAGAATAGGTCACATAGCTGCTGAAGGAGGCTGATAGTGTGTTACCCTATCGTGGTTGCCACTGACTAGTAGGGACTTTGCCAGTATTCCGTCACCAACCAGGTCAGCAAGTAAAAGGTGTATAACTATACAGGCATATATATATATATATATACACATAAACGACTCGATGTAAACAATCTACAGTTAATATGGAAATAAGCCAACGGAGAAAATCAAACACTACAAGTATCACAGTTTAGTCAGTGCCCTTTGTTCACTTACGCTTCGTTCTCGCCCCGTGATCCGGATTCGAAATGGTGACCCAGCCGTTCCCTAAATCATGACGTATCACTTTTCTGTGGTCACCCACTTGTCCACAGGCGTAAAGATACTCACTGAACCTTTCATTAAAGTCACAACCATAGCCAGTGCTCCATTCGACCGAAAGTGCTTGGCCCAAGGGCAATGGAGAGGGCATATCCCAAAAAAAATTTACATCAGTGATCAGCAAGTGGTAAAAAAAAAAACCACACATTGGATTTTTTAATGCAACACCCATGTTAAAAAAGCCACGAATTCAGAAAAAGTCGAATGTAACTTCACAATCAGTAGCCCTCTTTTTTGGGTGAAGTAGATGCATGTATACGTCAATTTTTTTTCGGGGGTGGGAGGGGCTACTTACCATAAAACTCAATACATCACAGATTTGAAAATTTTCTGTCACAATACAATACACATATCCAGGGGCGTCTATCTATTGGGGGGAATGAGACAAATGCCTCATTGAAATTTTAGGGGGGGAGACTATCTAAAATCGCAAAAAAATTGTCAAGTTTGCCCGCAATGATTTACCTTAGAAGAGATGGCATGCAGAACAGTAGAACACATTGTAAGTGTAACCGAATCTTACTTTCCGATATTCCTTCCCGAATCTTACTTTCCCCTTCACCCCCACCCCCTCCACCAACACCACCAGCGCCCACCTACCCTTTTCCTCCACCTCGATGCAAAATGAATGTCGGCTGCCTAGCGTAAGCAAGCAGCGTAACGAGTCTGTGAGAAAACGTGTGCATTGCAGGCAATGCCTGCTACAAGGGGTTAGGTACTACAACGACGAGCTACAAGCAAAAAAAAGGATGTCAACAATACACTCTCGTTAGAGGGCAGTCGCTATCGGTGACGAGTCAACCAAACTCTCGACGTGACAGCAAGTTCATTGTTTTTTACCCGGGATTAGGCCTACTGATGTAATCCGCTGCAGCTTTTTGTCGTTTGTCTCTGCGAGTGCGTACTACTGGCACTGGCATGCTGATAACATCAAACTTATCCCAGGTGAGACACGGACACACGGTAAGAATACATTGTTAATTAAACTACGTATTATTACACTGTAATAATGATAGGCTACCGGTAAGCTGTATTCAAGGGTGTCGAATTTTCTAATTATGGAGGGGACAAGTCAAAAACCAACAGACAACTAACATTTCGTATTTCAGGGTGGATGAATGAATTCTTAAAATGGGGGGAGGTCGAGGTATTCTTCTTATGGATGGAAGCATGGGTGGCGCCACTGGGGGGAGGGGGCAGGTGGGGCGAGAGCCGTCGGTGAAGCCTTGCCCCCCCCCCCCCCCCCCCCATCGGGGAGTAACCGAGATGTCGTCGAGGAACAGCTGGAAGACGAAATCTACATGACGACATAAAATTCGTAAATATTTGGGGGAAAAAAGGTCAAAATACAGTTGCCGTTTTGTTTGCCAGTAGTCCTACTGTTGCTACCTCATCACTTCCATAATATTTAAAAGCTGTCTTAGCTAATGCAGAAAAATTAAATACGTATAAAGCTAAACTTGTTAAGGATTCTAGCTTGAATTCACGACACCAATGAACTGAGCGAAAATCGTGTACAGTAAGTTGCTAAACTGAAAATTGATTTGCTGCCTTAGACCACCAACGCCTTCAACAGACATCTTAGTTATGAGACACGTTTGGGATGCCAACGCTTTACCAGTTATCTCTAAAAGGAGAAGGCCCGATTTTAAAAGCCCAACGCACAACGCGAAGTTTGTGAGGGGTCACCCCAAACAAACGGAGCAATATCCGCCCAATGGTCAAGGATCCCGACCTCCCAACCAAGAGGACGCAAACTCAACTTTAGCGTCTAACCAATACAGAACTAAAAAAAAATTCACTGTGTTCACAAATGGCCGTATACCATTGAGGTCCGACTGTGTGTTCTTGCTATAGTTATAGCCGAAACGTCAGCTAAATTTGTACAGAAAAAGCTTTCCTTCCAAGTTTTCGTCAGTTGAAGTCTGATAACAATTAATTCCATAAAAACCGAGCAAAGAATTAAAATTGAAGAATAGTTGGCGGTTTAATTTACTAATAGCTCTTTTCCTCTTAGCCCATCGCCACCGTGATTTAAAACTAATTCTCAGTTAATTCAGGAACGTCATCTGAATCTTCCGCCATTTGAAAAGTAAGCAACAATACTTTTCAACCCTAAATTATAAGTGTTTGTTAACGTTAAATTAATTTTTTTTAAATTTAAATTCACCAGTTAATTTAATTTATAAATAAAATATATAAAAAAAAAAACAGAATTTTGGTCACACGACCTCTCGTGCTAAAGAATTTTTACGAAAAACACCCAAAATTTGCTTAACAATGTGGTGCAAACGTGTCTCGGGAAGCCGAAAATAGGCCCGCAAATAACGTAAAATCCATCCGCTTCCGGGGCTCTGCCTCGGACCTTGCTGGGGGAGCTTACAGCGCTCCCCCAGACCCCCAAGCTGGTTTCGCCGGACCCCTGCTAAAGTGGATCATATTTCAATTTTAAAAATGTTCATCTTCTTTGCCCCCCCCCCCCCCGAGGGGGGAATCATTGCCCCCCCCTACCTGGAGTTGTCTGGCGCCACTACTGTATGGAAGTCTTGCACCCGGTCCCCCCCTTCCCAAATTACAACCCTCGTACTTTTGTAAAGGGGGGGGGGGGGGGAGACAGGGCGGGCGCAGGCATTCAACCGGGCCGGTGGACCAATACGGCTGCCATCTCTTGGCGTCGGCCACTTAGCCAGGCTAGAAAGCTAGCACCCGAAAAATAGCATTTTAACAGTTTGCGTGAGCTTGACTGAATGTAATAAAATCATATGCCACAAAAAAGCGAAAATTTGATAACACGGTGGAACTGTTTATGTATATCAGTTTCTAGTATATTTAGAGGATGCTAAGGGGCCAACAGCCCCGATAGGCAGCAAACACGGTAAAAAAAGAAATACTGGTAAAATAGCTACCTTGCCTTGCTACTTAAATTCTTTACTACCCTATGTTTAGGACTGATTTATGCAACGGGAAAAGATGAACGTACATTTTTTTTTTTGGTTTCAAACTCTACATGTTTCGTGAGAGGCGAACTCCTCGGCTTGAAAACGTGGGGGATGGCACGGGAGTTGTAATTTGGGTTGTAACTCCTCTTCCCCCTTCACCCAGGAATTATGCCTATGGAGCTTATCGGGGATGGTGATGCTAACGGGGATGGGGACAGGGATAGGCAGTCATTACGAAAATTGGTCCAAATATAGACAATTAATACGAGCATGTTCATTCTTTTCACGGTAGCAATGAACATAGAGCGAGCGTGTTCGTTCTTTGCACAGTAGCAGTGAAAAAGGTTATCGGCCGGCAATGTGACAGGATATTGCTGCTGAATCGACTTAATTATCGAATTATAAACAAATTTGCGATGTACTCAAAGGAGTTGCGTAAGAAATTGGTGTGAAGTCTCAATGTAATAAATCAGTCATTAGAATTAGTAAAGAATTAGAGTTACAGTTTTTACCATTGGGGGTGGGAGGGGGAGCAGTGGCAGATTTAGGTAGGTACACTGGGTGCCCCCCCCCCCCAGCTCTAAAAATAAATTTAAAAAAATTTGTTTTCAAAAGTTAATTTTTGGGCACAAAAAGGCATTGAAGGAAATTCAAACGACATCCAGCACCTGATAAAAGTGTACAGCTAGTTAGGCAGTGTTCAGATGTCATTGTGAGGAGTCGATATGGAGTAGTTCGTTCCTATGTTCATATGGGGGGTGGGGGCTAAAGAATAAATATTTTGACATAGTAGTTTATGGCATAAACTTGTATATAAGCAAGTTCTCCAGAAGCCAGAAAAGCAGTAAAAAAGACTAAAAATGTCAAGGTGTTAGGGAAGCAAGCAATGCTCCCCAGACACCTAGTTGGTATTGCAATGGCCAGCAACAGCACCCCCTTTAAGGGAAACCGAGGTCCGCCAATTGGGAGGGGGGACATAATAATGTTTAGTTGGGGGAAATTGCCTCGTTACAATTGCCTCAGAGTTACAATTTTTACCGGGGGGGGGGGGCATAATTTTAGTTGGGGAGGGGATTGCCTCATTGAGTTAGGGGGGGATAGACGCCCCTGAGTACTTGGTTAGCTCACTCCAGGCTCATCAACTTTCAATTCGTTGTTAAAAAGTGCACACCTTCACTAATTTAACCTTAACAATTATATTCGTAGTGTGAGGCGTAAACAATCCATCCACTCCGTAATAATTGTCGTAACTTTATTTTCCGAAGAAAAACGGTGATTTTTATTTTGGCGGTTTTTAGGCCTAACCAAAAAAAAAATAGCGCTCTTTGTGAAAGCAGTCAAGTTCACAAACAGCTACCGGTTGCGGGTTTTCTCAGTCAAAATGGCATTTTTCGCCATTCAGAATGAAAAATTGGTAACCAAGGAAACAACCATGCAGGCAAGTTAGAATCCTTTAGTCACCCCCTGATCCGTAATTTTTCTTACAACGTGCGTTTTGGTCGGCCGCACACTGCAAGTGCAATCACTCTGTTTTACTTTAATTTCTGTTCCCTACAGAAAAGAAAGTGGGTATTTTTATTTCGCCCAGGACAAGTCAAAATAAAAATGGTTTTTCGTGGGAAATTGTGACAACGCATGCACTGGCCACACTCCACGAAAATCCCCCAAACTTGGATCGCTCATCTGTTGGAACTATTCCCCGAATCGGAAGCATTTAAAAAAAAATGTCGGACTCGAATCCCAATGACAAGGTCTCCACTATGAGTGCCAGAGATTTTCCATGCTTTTTTCCATCCCGAAGGTTTGG
>JAHWFP010272714.1:0-35626 GCA_023313725.1 Lithobius niger
AAAAAGGTTCGTCCGGTGCTTGGGTCCTTTTATCAAGCTCACGCCTTAAATCCTCCTCATAATTTGGTCCTTCATACTCCAAATTAAATTCGGATTCAAAGGTTTCCCAGTCCCAAAAAGGACCTAAAAACCTTAGCCATCTTTCTGCCTCACCTTGTAGGGCTAGGGGAATGATGGACTTCATTACATAAGGTTCTGCCAAGTTTAATGCAATGCTGTATTTTGACAGCTGCTGCAAAAACTCGGATGGCGATTTTTCATCACCATGCCCAATGTAAGTTGGCATGGGGATTTTTGGTGGCTTCACTGCGAATCCCTGAAACGGATTGTGCGTGTAGTGATTGCCCGAAAAATCGTCACTACGTTCCCGGTTTCCACTCCCGGTCACATAGTCAGGGCCAGTCCGTCTGTGAGCATCTTTACTCGCAGCTATTCTGTCCCTGCGTGGCGACAAACTGCCTTCATGCCGAGGTTGCCTATACCTCCACATGTCAGCATCCGAATCCTGCATATTCGGTTGTTGCCTACTTTCTTGTCCACCGCACGTTCTTCGATCCACTCGGTCCGTGTTGGCTCGTGGATTGCAAGAACGAGGATGACAAGGCGTTTCGCCAGCTTCAACAGCACGATTTGGTCGTCTGTTGGAGGCAAACGGTGTAGAGTGCAAAGGCCTCTGTTCGTTCTTGTTGTGTTTTGCAACATAACGAGGTTGAACTGAGTTTTTGACTCTATTTCGGTTTTCCGGTCTTAAACAATCCTCCAATTGCTCAAAAACTTTTTCCCGAAATGCTTCAGGTTCAGGGCAGGCTGCTGCCCAATTTCGGAAATTTGCGTGAATTGATTCATTTTCACGCTTTTCTCCTATGTCCGAACGCTCTAAAATTGGAGGAGATAGGCTTCTTCTGTTGTCAGAAAAATCTGGCACAAAAATGTCCCTATCATCACCCCAAGAATCGTCCGAATCTACACCCAAATCCTCGATTAAAGGCGCATCCCTGCGTTCTTCAATCCGTACTCTTTTTCGTGACTGCTCTAGCCCTGAGCTGCCAGTCTTTGGAGCACGTGGAAGTGGTGGTAATTGTGCGTTGCCAGAAGCCATTTTATTCTTCTAACTTCGCCTATTTTGCCAAAAAAAAAATCTGTGCTCTTTAGCAATTAAAAAAAAATTGCGTCCAGTGCTACTTTTTTTTTTTTTTTTTTTTTAGTATGAAGTACGTTTTTGCTCCGGGAAAAATATTTCCAGCTCAAAATTACTTCAATCCCAAACTTGTGTTGGTTTTGCCACAAATTTAAAATTCATAAGTCTACTAGTTTTCTGCAAAATTCACAATAATAAGTACGTGGTTCGCTTATTACCGTTTTGCTCAACATTCAACTTGTAGCCTAAAAGTGCGCTCCTTCACTTTTAAGACTTTTGCAATTTGCGTTTGTGTTGGGTATTTGTCCCCTTCACTCCGTTATTTGCAAGTTTCTTTATTTTCTTTCCAGAAAAATGGTGATTTTATTTATGCCAAGTTTTTAGGCCTAGCACAAATAAAATGTAGCGTTTTGTGGATTCTCGACACGCGGTCACAGGACGAGTCCACTAACAACTCCCAATTTTAACGTTTTTATTTTCAGAGAGAAAAAAAAACGGGGTGTTTTCTATTCATGCTAACTGGTTCTGTTTAGCGTAATAAAAAACTGGCTTGCCAAGGTTGTCCACGCACGCGGCCACAGGCTGGATCTCGGCTCACCCCCAAGTGTTGTAAATCCCCTAGCAACGGGCTGCGTACCCACTGCCAAGACTCTTCACAACGGTTTTACTTTATTTTTAATTAAAAAAATAAAGTGGGTATTTTCATTGTGGCTTTCAAGCTGTTAACTCTTATGCCAAATGAAAATGCGGCCCTTCGTGGTTTTCCCCACACGAATTGCCCCCAATTAGGTTCACTTTACCATCGGAATTTTTTTTATCGAATCGGAAGCACCGAAGTGTCGGATTCGAATCCCAAAGGACAAGGCCCCCAAAATATGTAAGTGCTCAGGGAATAGACGATCGGTTTCAGGTACAAGTACTCAATTCCAATTTATTCCTTAATGCTAGGCTAGGGGACCAAGCACAGAGCATCACATATTAGGCATCAGTTCAAGACAAGCTCGTACTGACCCTAAGCCCAGAGAGGTCCAACCGTTTCGTTCGACCTCTCCCCAACAAGTCCTCGATCGAGTGCTGCAGATCAGTATTTATACGATCGCGAACAATAGATCTAGCCTCAGGGTTTACGTCACGTGACGGCGAACTGCATAGGTCCGGTTCCTGCTGGTTTAGCCAGCAGGCACCGTTTATACAAAGGAGCTGGCGCTCTGCCAACTGGCGCACGAGGCGGCAATTGAGAGGGCGCACAGCCACTTCACGTAATAGCAAGGTACACTGCATGGTGTTTGCCATGCAGCGCATCTTGTATTTCATGTTACGCACGTTACAAAACTTGGAGGAGTTGCTGATCCAAAATGCGAACCCCGTGATGCTGAAGTTGCTTTGAATTTCTGAAGCATTGCATAGGATTTCTGTTGACATAAGAATGTAATCCGAAAGGTGATCTGTATTTAAGGGTCTGCTGATGATCAATCACTACATTTTGGCGAACGATGAGGACGTTATTTGTGACACGCGATATATCGTACATAGCTGTGTCACGGTGTGTTTCTGTGCTGACAGGGTTTGACATTGAAACTTTCGTTACCGACCCTGCAATACCTGGGCTAGAATGGCTGGCTGAACAATGTGACCGACAAATCTAATACAGACAGTTATCGTTTTCTTGTGTGTTTTATTTGATCAACGTAATTACTTTAAGGTGCTACTGTGCTTGGACTAGCTGTGAGATGCTAGCTGCGTACATCTTTATGAATTGGTAAAACTTTACGCCACGTTACTGATAACCTAGGTAATCATAAGAGAGGTTAAACTGATAAATCAGTGCATCTTCAGTAAGATTTGTAGTACCGACATGATAATATTCGTGTATGATATACAGTAATTCATAAAATGTGTATATTTTGAGAAATGTAAATGAAAGAATTTAGTTCACTCTAGTGTCATTTTTATTTTATTTTGAGGAACGTAAAAAATTCAGTTTGACTTAAAAATAGTTTGGTTCTACCTTTTTGACTTCCATTTAATACTTTTAAATTACAAATTCATCACTTTTGGCCACAGTGTAATTGGAATTTTGTTCCCTTCAGGCCTGTTTTTTTTTACTGGACTAAGGAATTTTTTTTACTTGTTTTGGGTGGCGAGACCCACTATTTGTACTCATGATGCAAATGTATCGTTCCCCCAGATCCAGAGCGGGGGGGGGGGAGGTGTTTTACATAAAGTAAGAAACAAAGTGGTGATGAGTTTTCAGAGGACAAAAAAATCCCCCCCCCCACACCACCACTTTTTTCACCCATTGCCGGAAGCAAGAATTTTTTTTATTAAGGCCTAATTTGTACTATGCATTATTTGGTAATTATATAGAACAGTGCCTTTTCAAGCTATCGACATATTTCAACTACCTTCCGATTCCTTTCGTCGTTGTGGTTCACAAAATCATAACGAAAACTTGGGCAAACGCCTTATTCTTTTACAAAGTAAGTTTTAAAACACGTTAAAACGCTATTATAGTGGCTATAACGCTATTGAATGCCGTGGTTAGGGTGCCATAACGCGCGACGATGGGAGCGCTACAAGAAAACCTGATTTCGACTAGAACATAAGTAAACGGAAATTATATCCTTCCCGGGACAACTTTTTTTCCAGTATGAAATACCGTCCGCGGGGGCGCGCTTCGCGCGTTCTATTATATACATCGAGAATTTCTCTAATCAGAAAAAGTATGACGCAAGCATTTGTGACACAAGGAACAAATTATTATGACACTTGGTCGTTTCACAAATGCTTGCGTCATACTAGTTCTGATTACACAAATTCTCGATGTATATAATAGTGCGCGCGAAGCGCGCCCCTGCGGACGATGTTTCACACTGTAAAGAAATATTGATATAGAAATAGAACGACAGTTCGCATCCATCACAAATCACCGCTTCAGCCATGCCGACGCAAATGAACAAGATAATTTCCGTTTACTAATGTTCTGGTCGAAACAAGTTTACTTGTTGCGCTCCCCTCGTCGCGCGTTATGGCGGCCTAACCACAGTTGTCAATAGCGTTTTAACGTGTTTTAAAACTTATTTTATAAAAGAAAAAAGTGTTTGCGCAAGTTTTCGTTATGATTTTTTGAACCGCAACGACGAAAGGAATTGACAGGTAGTTGAATTATGTCGATAGCTTGAAAAGGCGCTGTTCTATATAATTACCCATTATTTACCCCAATTCATGTGAAAAGTTGCATAAGCGAGCCTATGTGTCAAAATTTGTTTTAAAAAAAGCATTTAAAAAAAATTCATTTAGTCTATTGAATTGAAATTTGCGAAATGGAACCAAGCTAATGTTTTTTAATGCTGCACAAGATCAGTTTTAATTATCCCACATAGGCTATAGGGGACTATTTGAAACTATGAAACTACAAAATTGAAGCATACGTAGGGCCCCCGCGCACTAGGCAACCAGGTCGCCAAGGCCAATGAGGATGCTTACTGTATATGTAGCACCGTACACTATCCGCCGTGGCCAGTCAGTCGCAGCAGCCACTGGGTTCTCGGGCGGCGTGCAGGCGACCACAGGGCGACAATGCTTGCTCTGCATTCATTTTTTACCACGCGATCGAGAATTATTAAGGAAAAACAGTGGTGGCCGCGCAGCACGTCGCCATGTTTTTATGGTCGCCTAGTGCGCGTGGGCCCTTAATGTACTTAGACGAAAACACATTTTTGGTATATGGGGGTGGGCTTGAAAACCTTGAAGATACGAGTTCATAACAGATATTGTCGATGAATATTGACTACACTCGCACAGCAGGGTCGCGCAATGCCAAATATTGTGCAATAGTCAACTACAGGCAAATGTTTAGGACTTTACTGCTACCTTCTGCAGGCCGAGCCCGGAATTTTGCTTGCAGCAGTTCAAACAAACGTCCTGTTTGTTGGAGCTGTTGCAAGCAGAATTCTGGGCTTGGCCTGAAGAAGGTGACAGTAAAAGGCTACTGCAATTCGTCTGCAACTAACCAGGGTATTACTTGATATTTGGGTTTGCTACAACCCCTGCTGTGTGAGTATTGTCCTAAAACCAGAGTAAAATTACGGTGATATCAATCTACAAGAATGTTGACTATATGCACTTGGAAAGTAAGTAGGAAATAAGCCTACAGCCAAAATGTACATAAAAACTAACCTAGTGAAGTACAGTAAAGTAAGATTAAGCCCCTTTTTTCACTAGGATACTGTATAGGCTATTTCATGGAGTGACACTCATTCGAACCAAAAACAAGCCCCCTTCAAACGGATAGGTTGTCCTACCATGTGAGGTATGGTGGTATTTACGGCGGGGCAAGTAAACACCAGCTCAGCTGAGTCGTATCACTGGAATGAACCGTGAAAGCAAGCTACATTTTACTTTTACAACTAGCCAGCATTATTTCTCGGTAATAGTTTTCTGTTGGTTTAGGCTACTTCTGATATCTTTTTTTGTTGGCTTTTCGAAATTAGTAGGCTAGGCCTAAAAACAATACTATTTTGTTTTTTCTGCTTTAATGCTTGGTTCACAGCCAGGTTTGGTTAACCAAGACTAATTTACAATTGAAAAAAAAATTTTTCATTAGGCCTAGCCAGGAACAAATGAACATGCGAGCCCACTCTGTGGGCGAGGGCCGGGGACCCTCTATGGAATAAAAGTCTCCCACAGTGTCTGCATCCCCACGCGTTTGCCCGCGCATGCCAGACTGTTGTAGGTTGCTACCTGGTAGCATTCGTAGGAACTATAGTTAAAACGCTTCCTTTTGCGACTTTCTGGGCACGAGTTTCAGATTCGGCTTTGGTTTCGTTTACTGCGGACCTGCGCGTGATGAGAATGATGAACACGTTCAAATTGCCGCCATATTTGATTCTATCTGAAAACGTCCGATCCCACACTGACAACGCAAAAACATGCTGTTGTTGGAGGAAACATGTTGCCCGGTTAGAGTAAATGACTCAACTTCGTGGTGCCTGGATAATGTCCGATGCGTTAACCTGCTTAAACAATCACGAAACAATTCGTCAGTTTTAAGTACCAGCAAACAACAAGTGCTTTGATGCGACGATGGCGTCTATGTTGGTGTCTGAAGAACCATCTGAACGAGACTGAATTAACTAAAAAAAAAAACGGCTTCGCCGTTTAGAAAAAAACGATTAGAGCTCGTATGCCCATACTCACAGCTGTCAAGGAACACGAATAAAAACGGATTAGAGTTCACTCGAACGCAATAAACTATAATTTGAATTCCAATTCCAGGTAACAAGGATATGTTTTACTCAATGGTTATGTCAGAAAGTGAACACTGTATTTGAAATGTTTAATGTTTGTGCATACGCATGCACTTAATTTGTGTATTATACTGGCTTTTTCAAAATTTGTCTGCGTTTTACATTTTAAGTCTGATTCTTGTGAGTGGCTATATGTGTATTTTGTGTGTAGGCTGGCATGTGACAATCCTTGGTCCCTGGAATTGGAGTTCAAATTATAGTTTGTTGCGTTCCGAACAGTTTATTAAAAGTTTGTTTGTTGTTAGCTATGCTAACTCAACAGTGTATCATAATCATGCACTGCTGACTTGCCATATGAATTAACGTCACTGACACCTGGGGTTCCTGAACTCCAGACCTCCAACCCTGGACTGACATACATTAGGTTACAACGAGGTTAAAATATCGGAAATTAGCCGTGAATATTACTATTAAACGAAAAAAACAATGGAGCCAAATTGTGAACAGCTAAGAACGACAAATGAGCTGCAATTATGAAAGAAAAATACACGTGCCATCATGAGTTTGGGAATTGAACCCGCTTCCTTGTTGTATATTGACGTTAATTCATATGATTAGTAGCGATTATGATAGCGTCGAGTTAGCGTAGTGGTCTACTGCATTGGTGGCCAATCCAAATGACGAGGGTTTAATTCCGAGACTGACAATGGTACGTGTTTTTATTCGTCATATATGCTGCTTAAAATGTTGGCCGCATTGAGTTACGTTGTTTAATGCTAATCTTTACAGCTAATTTCCGTTACTCTAATCTAAAAATTAATTCGGGGAAATTATGACCAATTGGCCATAACCCCCTTGGCGTTGCAGCAAGAATGACCCATAAGTATAATCCTTACAATTTTATATCGAATCGACTTCATTTGGAAACTATCACACCTTTTTAGTTCTGCGTGGAAGGAAAAAGTTGAGAAAACCAGTTTTTAGCACCTTTTAGTCAGTTTTCAGTTAATTTCCTTTGGACACAGTTATGTTTTAATCACTTTAGGCCATGAAAAACGGTAATAAACACATCGCTGAAAAAAAATTTGATCCCGATTGTCGACACAGTCACTGAGATATTGAATGTATGAAATTTGGGCTTGTACATTAGCAGTCATCGGAAAAGCATATACTACGGCCACCGCCATTACATACTGAAATGCAAGAGCGGAGCCTGAGATTATTTCTGGGGAGGGGAAAGACAGTTTCCTCAAGGTGGGGGAGAAGCAGTTGCACCTACATGATTAATCCTCCCGCCTCTCTCTCCCTCCCCGTCCCTCTTTCCCTCTTTTTCCATTACTTCTTTCATTCTCGCTCCCCTCCTTCCCTTTTCATTTTTGTAATGAATTCTGGACCATTTTTCTGAGAAAGTTAAAATTTTATTCTTAACTACGAAACAATTTTTCGTTGATTGGTAAATACGGTTGCATGATTCCCACCCCATTAAACTTGGTCTCCTTAACTTGGTCTCCTTAACTTGGTCTCCTTGGTGACCCACGGTCCTTGCCTGACCCGTTAATATTGCAACAAATTGTTTTATTTTTTTTTTATGTATTCATTTTTAAATGGTGACAATTCCCATTTTGGGAATGCTTTTGTTTTTAGTACTTATCATGACCAAAATTTGTTTTACATAACGATGCTTTTTAAACCATCTCATTTGTTCATCTGCTTTTATTTTTACTTGGGCCGATCCTCCACGTCCCGTGTTCAACACGTTTGGCGATGCCATCGGGGGCCATAGAGTCCCTGGCAGGTCTAACAAAAAAAATTATTATTATTATGATTCTTTTGATCATGATTTTGAAGTATGGTTGGTTCTCAGGTTGGCTCTCCTTTTCACTTGATGTTCAGGGTGTTTGGTTTTGGTTTAGTTTTGTCTTGTGTGAGTGTATAGTTATGGTGTTGTTTTGCTGCATTGTATATTAATTATGTAGGAGGGGCATGCGGCTACGGGCCAAGGTCCTGAATAAATAAATTCATTCATTCTTGTTTCATTCTCTGTTTGTTTGTACAACGCATTATTCAACTCGAAATCCACGCTATTACAATTAAACCACACCGATAACGGTTTCAAACAATAGGGTTTTAAAAATTGATTTCCCCTAATAATTGGTTTTAAGCAATTTCTGATAGATTTTCCTAATTTCTAGCCCAAGATACAACCGATTTTCGATCTGAAAAAAAGTCATTCTCCGGGTTGTATTGGGCAGAATACAAAATTTAATAAAATTCTATTTAGTAGTTTTAGCGTGAGGCTGCTGCAAAGAGGCACTGCATAAGACGGTCCAATAGGGATTTAAAACAAAATTTAACAGGAAGGAATCGGCTCAGAAAGGTTCAATAAATACAAATCTAAACCTATTTAGTCCAAAAGACAACATAAATAGGTTTTATATAACTAAATTGATGCTTCCTCTTCTCGTTTAATTTAAAAAGGGCATTAGTTGTTGGCAATTTATTTTATTCACGTAGAATTAAAATTGTGATAATTGTTTGCATAAGTATTGTTAGCATATATTTTAATGTTCAACATACGTCTTGTGACTGGTGTTGTTTTGGACGTTGTGGACTACGGCAATATTTAAAACAATGTAAAACAATACAACTAGTTTCAAGCGCCGTCACCCAGAAACCATTTTGATCATTTTGATCAATTTTGATCATTTTCCGATAAGCACAATCTGTACAACTTCTCCATAACATGGACCGAGGGTACACGGTACTAGATCAAGTCGACTTAAGTTCAAGTAGACGTGAGTTGAAGTCGATGTGAGTTCAAATCGACTTAAGGACCTTGTATCCACGTCAAAGCGACTTCACGTCGACTTCACTCAATCCACCTTCTCAAGTCGATATAAGAAGGTCAAAGCGACTTAAGAATGACCGTGTACCCCCTGTCGCATTAACTCGAGTCGCCCTAGCTTTCCCTAAGCACGTTGATTGGCTGGAAAAGGAGGGTCCCAAACGTCACTACAGTGAGGAGAAACTTTGCGCGAAGTATTATTTCCGCCTAAACACTGCAGTGAAAACAAGCGCCAAGGACGATTTTTCTTCCAAAACATCGACGTAAAATAGGCGTTTAATTTAACCAATTTAAAAGCATGCTTTTGTTTGGTTTGTTTTGTATACGTACCAAGTCGTTTTTTTTTTTAAGTCTATGCGTACTTACGAAGAAAAGATTTATTTTGACGTCTGGCCATTCTTTTTTGTGCGGCGGAGGGGAGGAGGAGGAGGGGGCGCAGTAAATTGACTGTTCAATTTTAATTACGACTTTCAGTAGTTTGAATTTGTTTGTTTAAACTGAAGTCACTGCACGTAATATAAAAAAAAAAAACGTTAAAAATTCAACAAAATTGTTTATAATAAAACGTTAAAAAAAAACTGGGATGTTTTCCAGTTATAATACAATGCCAATTAATGAACCGAGCGAACGAAGTGATATATCTAGCGCTGGATTTAATATTATAATGTAAGCTTCCATTTTAACAGGCTCGACAATACTTTTTTTACGTGAACTTGATTCAATCATTGGCGGTCATCAGCAGCGTGTACAGACCCCGGGATGGCATGGGCAACTTTTGGTAAAAGGTTAAAAAGTCTGCCCTTACTTAGCCTTTTTTGCTCTTTTAGGCCTTTTAGGCTTTATGGCCCTTTTCAGTCACTGGCGTACCAGTAAATGTCGGTATAAGCAGGCCATTTTTTTTTTTGTTTGACAGCAATGGTATTTTGCGAAGAGGGCATGGTGAATCCCCCCAACCCCATTATGCACGGTACTGGCCGTCATCCCAAAACAAGCGGCCGTTCTCGTTCTATAAACAAACTCTTGTCGTAGCAGGTTTCGAATACAAAAAATAAGGAAAAAAATAAATAATAGAAACTTATTTTCTAAATTTTATTTTCCTGACGATCAAAATCTAACTTATGCTAATGTTATCTGAGGTCAGACTGACAGTCCACCTAACTCATTAACTCCTCCGCCCCCGCCCCTAAAAAATAAACTGTTTGCGAGAGTGGGAAAAAAAATCTATGTTTCCCAAGATTTACCCTTTCTTGCCACGGCATTTTTTTCCCTAAATTTCCTCAACCATCACTGTCATTTTCGGGAAAAGAAGGGCCCTGAGATGCTTCGTTCTCATGTCGATTGTGGCACGTAAAACCCCCGAGAAGTTTCCGATTAGAATCACTCTAGCGCCATCGAGCGCATTGGCTTCGGCTGGGAGCGTGGCAAAAACTCCAAAAGTACACCTTCCGTCAACGATTGCACCAGTATTAAGACCAACTACCTTTTTCTGCTTGTTTATTTAACCTACTGAATGAATGAATTGATTCATTTCACAACTGAAAAGTGTTTACGGTAATCAACACGCATAAGACCAAAGTCTTTTTTAAGAATGATAAGATATGGAAAAAAAACCGAGAAAAAAACAGGAAAAGAACAAACAGTAACACACCTAAATAAGCATATGATAAAAACGCATTTTGACCTGATTAGGCAATATAAAAGATGTAAAAAAAAAACGTAAGACAGGCCAAAAAACACAGATAGTGAATATAAATTGCGCAACCCGGCGTAGTCAAAGTGGATGGCGGGGGTGGGGGGTGGGGCGAATAAAGAAAGGAGTAAACAATTTTTTCCTTAATTTTTTTGAAAATTTGTTCGTTAACCTTTTTCTTAACTTTCGAAGTTCTTTCATCAACGCAAGAAAGGATTACCAAATTCAGTTGCAATTTCGGCTATTCGCTGCTCTTCAAGTCCAATTTTGCTGTGTGCTGTTGGTAGCAAAGAGCAGACGACCGGACGCGATGGCGGCGCATGCGCTTATTCCAAGTTTTTACTCCGCTCTTATAGCGACTTAAGAGAGGTACCGTGTACGCGGAGGATGGGCGGAGTCGCGTTAACTCTAGGCCCGTGTATCCACTTCTCGCTTATGTCGACTTGAACTTAAAGCGATGTGAGTTCAATGCGCATTGACTTCAAGTCGCTTTAGCAAGTACCGTGTACCCCCAGTGATGGAGTGCACCAAATTTGTTCCTAAAGTTGATATAAAAAAAACACGGATACATTACATCAACATTTTGGCTTTAGGATGGAATACTGAGAGTAGTGGGGTTGTCCCCGATCCACAACAGCACGGCTACCTTCTACAATACTAATTCTTATCACCTTATCTGTGACGTCACAGATAAGGTTACGTATTGGGTTAGTGTTAGTATGAGTATGCATTTTTATAGTGACTTGCACTTTTTTTTATTAAATTTTGCATGGTGTCTGTGTCCTTTGAAGGTTGGAAGTAGAAAGAAAGATAGCTTCCGGTGGTAAGTAATATGTAAGGCCTTCTCACTCTCTGATTGGTCAAGAGTCGGTCACGTGAGCGGAGGACATTTCCGGTCGAACCTCTAGTGGTAGGAATTGGAACTAAAAATGGAGGTTACTAACCAATCGTATCGTCATTCAGAGTGGAAGAAAAATAAAAAGTCGTTTTTTTTTCTGTCAAATGCTAACTGTACAAGGTATGCTAACAAACTTAGTTAACCGAACAAGTTTGTTAACATCGCAAACAACAAACAACAAAAAATAACAACATTTTCATAAAAAACAACGAAATTCTCCATGTTTGGTTTTGAAGTCAGTTTCCTCGCTTTACTCTCAGTGGTTGCAATTGTAACGCTCGTCAGCATCGGCTGGGTGACATTTGCGTAGATGTCTCAGAAGACTGCTTCTGTGACTATACTTCGAACCACACGCTTGGCAAACAAACATCCTCACACGTTGAGGGCATCCAGACTTGTGCACATCGAATCGACTGGCGACAAGCTTCAGCCGACTGTGGAGGCGTTACCCTCAAATAACCTTGTGGCATCTGTAAAAAAAATCATGTTATGAAATTGTAAAGTTAGAAAACTAGGACAAGAAAAAAACAATAAATTTAAAAAAATACACACTTTGTCAGTCATGTAGGGTGGTGTAACTCTATTCGTGTGAGGTGATACGAATAAAGGTGTATCTGCTACGATGACGGTAAAACGTCGTAGGAAGGCTACATCTTACGGAGGTTGACATCTACTAACAATTATCACCTTGCCTTTAAATAATATCTTTTTTTTCCAATATTGAAAGCTCTGTTATTTACCAAACGATATAGGGTCATAATGGAAGACTCAAGGAGTTCTGAAGAACAGTCTGGAATGTAGACATAGCGATCGTCGTGTCTAACACCTGTAAAAGATGCATTTGTCATTACGTAACCTGATTCGCAAATGTACTATCTTTACTTTCTTGTGCGATATTGTTATGAATGAGGTTGATAACTTACTGGTCAGCCAGTTTACTCAAATTGCTTACTATAAACGTTTTATTGATGACTCTTCAGCACTCTTTCCAACCGGCATTCGCAACGACATTTTGAAATTTTTAAATAGCTATCATCGTTCCCTACAGTTTACAATGGAGGCACCTGAAAATAATAAAATTGCTTTTCTTGATATTACAATCTTTACGAATAGCCACAATAGAGTTGAAACTGTCCATTTTCGTAAGCCTACTCAAGCAACCAGGACTAATAACTTTCAATCATACACTGACCCAATTTATCTAGTAGCTGGGCTAAAAAACGAGCTGCGCCGAATTTTTGCCCATTCCACCAATAAACTTGTTTTGCTTGAAGAATTCAAGTACATCTTCCATATGTACCTCAGCAATGGGGCTCCGTTACCCACTATCAGTAAATATAATAACTTTAATTGGCTCTCCACCTCTCGGAAACAACAACATAAAACCGGATTTCTTGTTGTGCCTTACATAAGGGGAATTACTGAACCACTTCGCAAGAAGTTATACACTGATAATGTGCGACTTGTTAGTAAAAGTAGCCGTGCTCTTCACAACCAACTTCAGCCTCCCCCCTCCCCTCCCAATACCAGTACTACAATATTCCTGCCAGATTTAAAAAAGACACCATTTATAGCATACCTTGTGCCCATTCTGGATGCACAGCCACCTATGTAGGCCAAAGTAAACAGGAAATATGTAAACGACTTAGTTCCCACAAATCAAACTTTAAATTAATGAAACAAGAAAACTCACTGGTCCAACACTTTCAAAAAACAGGGCATGAACCTGAAATTTTATTTCAAATTCCCCACACCAAAACACGTGAAAACTTGGAAACACTTTATATTCATTTAACCAAACCACCTGTTCATAATCACTTAATACCTACAGTCAATCACCTACAAGACTACATTAAGTTATGCAATGACGCTGGCATCAACACATTTCCACCAATCAAAATCCAGGGACCCACTATTTAAAGCATAGCCGACCGAATCCTCTCTCATTCGACCTGCAGACTTGGGTGAGTTAGGTGGACTGTTGGCACATTCTTTTGAATTGTGCTGACTTTTATTTTATTTTATTTGGTTTTAGTTTTTAGCATGAAACCTTGCATCCATAAGGTTTGATTTCCATGGCCCTGCTCTGCTGTTATTTTATTAATTTTTATTTTTAAGTTGTTTGACATGTTTTATACCCTTCGCCTGAAAACGGTTCTGACCTTGGAATCGAAACGTCGTGATTTCGTTGTTTCACCAGCACTTGATGGCTACTCTGTTTGTGTTTTTAATTACTAAAGTGCTTTTTAACTTTCTGCTTTTTGCTAATATCACTTCAACGAGTAACGTTTTACCAATTCACTTTGAACCGTAAATGTAAACACCTTTGACTTCTCTGTCTTGCAAGGCGTTTGCTACAAGTGCGCTCCACAAAGGTGTTGGTTCTTTTAAGAAATCTGTTTTCAACATTTCTTTCTCTATCCTATTTAGAGTAATTTTTCGTGTTGTGTGATAACTGCCGTAGTAAGTTTTAATTCTGTTGTGTAACTCAAAATTGTTCAGAACAAATTGGTCAAGGTGGCTGAATGACAGACTACCTTCGCAAAATCGTATGAACTGCATACCAAATGAAAGGTCGGATAGGCTACATCCAAGAATTAAGGCGAAAGGATCAATCGTTGTTATACATTTTTTTAACTTTCCAGCTTGAGAATGAGTAATGATCTCCGTAGTTAGCTCTTTGTCGATTAAACAACCATCATCTTTAAACCCAGCTTTCATCCCCTCGATAAAACTTTTGATTGCTTCCATTTTACAATCCACTAAAATCCTGACCAAGTGTCCTGCTAAGACGGTTTCGATGCCTATGCAAAGCATTTTCAACCTTATCATTTGCAACATGTTGTGGTATAGTGTTCTTTTCACAATATCAATTCCCTCATCGTTGGTCCCCTCCGGGCGAAATTTATTAAACAGTGCGGCATTCTAGAAAGAATAAAGAAAATATTAACAGAATGCTGTATCACATTTTAAGTTTATTAATACAATTTACAAAATTGTACACAACGTTCACGGAAAGCTGTTTTCTTTAATTTATTAACAATGTAATCGAGAGTAAATCCCTTGGTTCTCATAATTATGTAAAAAATACAATAATGTCCACAGGTAGAAGATGTTGGGGATTGAATTTGAAACTTGTTGCGCCAAATCTTCTTTCCATTCCAATCACTCAAATACTGTAGAATGTGGTAATTGTTTTTTAAGTTGAAGTCAAAAGAGTAAAAAAACTCTGAAGTCTTAATTCCATTCTTCATTTTGTTCAATCTGATGACAGACCAATGGCTTCCCGATGAAGTGCACGTGTCATGATTGACGACTAGAAACGATTCTTTTCTATTAATTACAACAGGTAAGTAGTTTGCGGGATATGTCCCCAGGAAATTTGAACATCTACTTCTCAAGATGTCATTGATCTGCTTCGTGATCATCCTTCCAGGAACACTTCACGATCAAAAGTAACTTCTAAAACCTTCGGTATCTCATAATAAATCAAAACGTTAGTCGCTTTTGCGAGAGCAGCATCGAATCTAAGTTCTATTCTGACGACATCTTGTCTGTTGAGTGAAACGTGAGAGCTTGAATTTCCGGCACAACCATCCGGAGTCAGATCATAAGCAAACATACAATGTTTTGTAGCAAAATATGTAATTTTGATGCCATTACCTACGTTTTGAAATAATGTGTCTAATCCGTGAAATAAATTCAAGTAGGCTCGGGTGTAGGTCATGGAACTTAAGTCGGGTTGTAGTGGCTTGTCTATTTGTTCCCCATCTACAGTGAGTGATAAGTAGTTCAAACCGTGATTTTCAAATATCCAAGGATTTTTTTTTGTAAACACCCATGAAACAAAATCAAAACAAAACACGGCACCTGTCCTTGAAAAAGGTGGTCAATAAATGCCGACGTCATTCCGCTAGAGATAGTTTGGATTTTAATGTCGCTGCGAACAAAAGAATATTTTGCGCTATTTTCATGCAGTGTTGTCATGTGAGATGCTAGAATGGATGGAGAGGGTCTAACCTTTTTTACAAACAAAGCAGCTGCTTCGATTTGTATTTTTGGTTTTAAAGTACCAACAGCAGCGTTGGAGAACTTGAGCGAAAATTCAAGCTTTGATAAAGCGAAACGAAACTTAACATTAACATTGCTCAATAAAAGTTTCGACAACTTGCAGGCTTCAGTATGAATTCGCCCCATTAACTCTATACTTTAAGAATTTGCGATAGCAGCTTTCCTGTTATCTGCAGTATTCCACATGGCAGCTCCCAATTGACAGTCTTTAGCTGCATTAGAGTAACTGAGCAACGTTTGCAGGTAAGCTTTATATCGATAGGTGTCGCTACCTCCAGAAATCAGCTTCCCGTTGAAATAATAGTCCACTTGTGAAAAAAGAGACTGTAGAAATAGGTTAGTAGGCGTTATGAAAGCACTCAGTGCATCAGTAAGATCTTCTCCAGCGGCGCTTACAACTTTCAATTTTAAATAAATACAGGTTTGTGCCAAGTCCCAATAGTTTGCTATTGGGTCAATCTGAAATTCTATAGTTGAACTAGGTGTTTCAATAGGCTGGTATTCCACATAATGGTTACATTCTATAGACACTTCCATTGGTGGAACTTCAAATATATCCAATTCTGATTTCAAACACTCACAAGATGAAGGATGAATGAAAGATATTTTTTTTAAAATAGTATCTCGAGCCACTTTCTTATTTTTCTTCTTCCTCTTTTTCTGACTAACTTTCACTGTTCATCGTCTCTTAGTAGCATTCATCTTGGGAGAGTTGTGTCTTCTCTTGCGACCGCTGCCAGATTGACTGGACTTTGCCTTAACATCACCTAATATCTGTTCACCAGTCTCCTGTAATCTATCCTTTGCACTCTGTTTAGAATTTTTACCAGCAAATAAATCTTGCGCGATATAACTTCCGGCTCCTAAAGCTTTGCGTCCTAATAGCTGCCAACTGAACGAACGAAAGGCATTGCATATTTAGATATACTAGCGAAGATGTTTGCCAAACCATGCCCGGCTTGATGTCTAGCACCTGAATACACGTTTAAACCTCCAGCCTGTCTCCGATAGTGAGCCGTATAAGTACAGCAGGAAGCCATTGTTTTACTCACGACCTTTTCCGCCTTACGTGCGTAGTGACAATGATGTGTCCTTGGGAAGAGAACGGTGTTATATCACTGTACGCGTCACAAAATTTAATTTCTATTGTTTGCACGTTATGCTGTAACAGCGAGTAATAATGGGGAGAAGTGAATATAACAGACTGGCTTGGGCCAAACTCTCCTACAACATTAGTAATTCTTAACAATTGAGAATAACTGTTGCCGACAGGTCTCGGATTTATTATATTGGAGTAAATCCAAATATAATCTGGAAGGTTGTTGTTATCATGAGGTGATGGGTTAACAGCTGTAACGGTTAATTTAGCTGGAGTTTTGTAAGAGATACTTTTATCGAGAACGACTACAACACTTCCCTTTGTAGCGAGACTCCCGTCATCACGATTAGGGTAAAGAGGTAATTGATTTGGTTCAAAACCTAACCTGCGTGCTATTCGTTTTCCTATTAATAATCGAATATACAAATTAGTAGTTGGTCTTATGTCATTATGAATAACGTAACGTTTTATGCTGGTATTGTAACTAATTCTAGGCCTTTTCCTCTTTTAAAGATCCAAGTCTTGAAAGGATGCTCTTTCCTCTTATAATTTTCAAATTTGCCTCTCCTAAACTCTGCTATTTCCTTATTTATTGTCTCTACTAGGTCACTGGTTGTGTCGTAACTGATACCAGCGCTTGTGCATTTTAGTTTGTATTCATTGGCCGTGGGAGTCATTATATCTAAATTTAAAACAAATTTAAGATTACATCGTCCTCACCAGCTCTCATTAAAAAAGGTTTATCGTCCATTCTTAAAGGAAATTGCATCTCTACCAAGGCGACCTCGTATTCAGCCAAGAGGTTAAGCATTTCTGGGAGATAATTCTTGTAATGAGCCAAAGTGTTATCGGGAAAGACATCCATACTGCCATTAGACGGAAGAGTGACGTAGAGATTATCGAGGAGGTCCATATTGAACGATATCACTTACCCCACTGTTGAATTTCGGACCTCAGCCAGCCCATTTAACGTAAAAATGAGTCACGCCTGCCACTTTTTTTCCCTCAACATACGTTCTGTCCTGTAAACCTTACCATGTTTTATAATAGGTTGTAATTCCTGGCTGTAAAAAGTACCTTTAATGGGCGTAGAATCATAATCCCTTAACGTGTAGACAGGTGTTTTGTAAAGTTTATTTTTAATTTTACTGGCAATTGTAAATGTTTCTCTAGTCCACTTTGGGATGTAGCCTGGTGTAAAAACGTGACTGATTTTTGGTATGCGGACCAACTGATCTACTTTCATACCACTAGCACCGCCGTACAAATTTTTATAAGCTTCACGCTCCTTCTTTCTGGTTGTAATTTCGGAAGATGCTAACTTGATGCTAGTATGAAGAGAATTATTGTACGAATTTACAATCTTATCCAAGATATATACTTAGTTATAACTGCCTGTATAGGTAAACCAACGAAATATTCGACTTTTCAGCGTTTTTATCACTCTTGCCGCGATACTCGCCTTGATTGAGCAATTATAGATGTGATACTATTTAATATTAAGAGAGTCGAGTAAGGATCTGACAGCTACGGAAGTGTATTCTGAGCCTTCACCAGAATGCAAGTAAAGTGGTCTCTTGTCTTTAAACACTTTCGGAAACCTTAGCTACTGCTGATTTGTTTTTTAAAGGAACTGCTATAAGATATTTAGTTAACGCTTCGATTGCGATCAAAACGTATTGAAAATTGCTATTAAAAGGAGCATATTTCTTTAGGTCAATGAGGTCCGACTGCCAAATGTGAGCTTTTCGTGCAGCTATGAAAGGGTTACGTGTAAATTTGTATCTAATGTCTTTATGGAAAGTGTAAGCCTCTTGAGATTTTAAGAATTCATCTACTTGCTTTCTACTAAAACAATATTTTCTAGCTTCACGATACAGCCTCTCTTTACCTCCTAATGAGCCTACAGAATAAGGATCGAAGTAGATGTCTTTTAAATTCGCCATAATCAAAAGTATTGGCTGTCATCCAACCAACTCAAATCTTTCTCAGTTGTTTTTTTTTTTTTGTTTTGGATACTTTCTTCTCCACGATGTGACACGACCTAACAAAGTATTAAGAGATTGCCAACCCGGTAACTTGTTAGCACCACGTTTTGCATGTGTTGTACGCGAGAACAAACCATACACTAAATCGCCAATGTTCGACTTTTTAATAGGATGACCTTAGAATAATAACTCACTCTTTACGTTCCAAGAAATGTCACCTTCTGCTAAACGTTCAGCTACTACCGTTCTGTAATTAATAGGAACCGTTTCTACCAATTCATTGATGCTAGGCTTTCTGGCCGATGCACCATCATCCTCAGTGTCTGTGGTCTCAGTCTGTTCTGGTGCGGTTTGAGGCATTGCAACCGTTTTTAAAGTTGTAGTTGGAGGATTTGCAGCACTGCTAGCAAAACTAACTAGTAAAGGTTCCTTTATTTTAGCCTGTTCACGATAATTCAAATAGCGTTGCAATATTTGTTGATACAACATAACTTTCTGATGATCGTCAACATTATCTTGTTCTAGAATACTTTTCATTTGTTCATCTAAATCGCTAAGTGGTTTTTTAAATGGTCTAACGCCAGGATAGTTCGTTAACATCATTTTTTGTACATTATTAGCATAAAAAAATACTACCTAATAAACTAATTACAGGTGGGATCAGCGCACTGAGAAAACCTTCACCTTTTTTATTTAAAGTATTAACTTTTTTTTTCTGCTGACACGTTTCGTAGCTAGCAATTTTAAAGCAGTTTTGTATTTTCTTAACCTATTTTTTTGATTGATACTTAAGGGTATTTTACCTCGTAGCACGTTCAGACAGCAGCTATTTAAAACATCGAGCACAGTCGGACAGTGAGTGAGTAAGGTTTTTTCACGGAGCGGTGAACCTTAGACGATGCTAATAACTCGAGAAGCGGAATGCAATGTTTCACTTGGTTCACTTGGTTCAATGAAGAAGAGCCAAGTGAAACATTGCATTCCGCTTCTCGAGCTATTAGCATCGTCTAAGGTTCACCGCTCCGTGAAAAAGCCTTACTCACTCCCTGTCCGACAATATATAGACAATATATATTTTTATATAAACATTTGGATTCTGGGATAGGATACAACTACGATAACGAAGTGAGAGATCCGTCGTTGAATGGAGGTCTAACAACAAATGAGTGAATGGATTTCGAGTGGCGTCATTATATACCTCGCACAGGAAGTTGGCGGATCCTAACTGCGACCCCAATGTTTTCACCTGAGACTGATTACATGGACTTTGTGTCAGCACAATATAGGTAGAACAAACAGAAATGGTTCTCAAATTTTTATGATACATATTTTGCATACGTAAAATGCAACACAGATTCTTGTGATGAAAATATTTCACAAATATATCAGTTATTAAACATTTCTGATTCGTCAAATCACACATCTTGTCATCTATTAAAACGATAATGGCTTGATCAAAGTCCATACCTTCTATCATTGCAGTCTACTTTTTGAGAGAAAACTAACGGTATGCAGCAATTTTGTTTCAAACGGTCATAGGCTTTTTGCCAAATATCATATATTACGAGACATTGGGTAGGTTTTGAAGTAATCAACTGTTGATTATTTAAAATAAGGTCAACAGCAAACTCTGTCTTCCCCGAATTAGGTTGTCCTGCAACGACCATAGCAGCTGGAAGACGCAACCTACAATCAACGCACTCCATTCATCAAATAACAACAAAATCACAAATTAACAGTATTTTATACTATTTTTAATCTGCATGCATTTTACGATACCAATTCAAACATGCAATGATAAAAGGGAACTGAGGGAAACGAATCAAATTTAAAGTCAGTATGCAAATATGTTTCACACCATCTAATCAGGCGCATCTCGAAGCACAAACAATTCAGTTCCTTAGGTTGCAATAGTTCGAGCATTTCAGGATCTTTTTTACACATTTTCCTAATCCAATGCTTTCGACTTGTTTCACTGACGAGTGCACGCACAGTATAGTCTGTAGAGAGATCATTTAGTTTTAATAAATTCATCACTTTCTCTGGCGATGTTGCACTCTTGAAACGCAAATAAAGCCATAAATGCTCCCCCAGCTGTGATTCAGCATGTGACACTAACTCATATTCGCCACTAAAAAGTGTCATTGTTGTAAAAGATTGTCCTCTCGCTAGAAAATTGTTGGAAACGAAGCACACTATTCCATAAGCTTCGCACGTAGCTTTTTCTGTAAGATCCATCCTACTCTCACAACAGTCTGAAGGCAACTGAATTATTTCGTTTTAAAAATGTTTAAAACACAATAAAAAAAACTCACCCGATAACGTGTATCAACATTTTTATGTCATTATTTAACCTTTGTTCTCCATCTCAGATTTCAATTTCGTCACCATGACGTCGATAGCAGATGCTAATGACCTCAACGTGGAAAATGAGCTTGGATTTAAATTGTATTGTTTCTCATCTTCACGTTGGAAAACAATGTATTTCCGGTTGTTTTCGATCTGAGGATAGATCAGCATTTGGCCTTGATCTAGTTCTACGTGCATGTCTCCATCGACTACGTTTGTTTGTCGAAATTATCTTTGAAGACTTTCCATTGTTGCAGCAACAATGGAATACCGTTTTTGGATGTAAAAAACCTCTACGTTGCTCTAGTGTAGTCTCTTAAATGAATAAGAGTATTTTCTGCATATATGCCAACATTCACAAAAGCGTGGTCGGTGATACTTAATGGGAGAGACATTGTTGGCAAGAGTATGGAAGCCATTTTACTAATAAAAAAAAGCGAGAACAAAGTCACATTAGTCTTTATTCTCTTTTTAAAAAAATATACCTAATAACATTAAAAAAAAAACAATTGTAAACTTACCTGATTTCAAGTTGAAGACTTGTCTGACACTTTGAACACAAGTTAAACTCTTGAAGACGTGTGAAGCTCTCTTGAAGAGCTTTCCCTTTTTATATGAAACCCCTAATCTCTAATCATGAGATTGCAATAACCGTTTTTTAATGTCATGATCCGGCTACGCGACATTTTCCAAGTAAACAGGTTGGTGACCTAACTAAAAACTGTAACATCATGCTTATTTTTGAGGTGTTTGTCCCCGAAAACTGAAATTAGAGATGCGATTGACAGATCGTTCATCTCCACAGCCTCTTCCTAGTGTCGAACAAGAAAAAAAATAAAATCGAGATTAAAATGAGTGACGTTGCATTCCACTGGGGAAAGATTTCATCACATCACAACTGCCATTGGAAGAGCACGCAACACCATCGAGAGAAAAGTAAGTATTCTTTGCATACATTTTATTTAAAGATGTTTGTTCTTTTTTACATACTAAGAAAAAATTACTACTCTACAAATGAATAATAAATATCAGCTTTTACAATGCTGTGAAAACCATTCGGTTTTATGGCTTATGTTGGGATTCCATCAACGTTAAAAACTTCTAGCCTCTTCCCTTCCTCAACTAAAATTGGCTCACTCAATTTCAGAGTTGCGAAATGCTCTAAAGCTTGATTTTCTAACATCATTTCACGGTCACCAAGCATCAATTTAACGAGGAAGTTGGTTCTGGCATCTTTAGAAAATACGATCACTTCCTCTACAGCAATTTTCTTCGTTGTAAAAAAAAAATCATTTTTCCAGCGCTTATTAGCTAAGGCTGGTGTACTGTTTGTAAAAGTTATTGTTTGCAAATTCTTGGTTTTTTGGGCATTGACGTAACGTTTTGTACAAATATCATTTTCGTCATTTGGATCAGATACGTTAACAATACGTTTCTGATTAGCGTTAAAACAGTTCTGATTCGAAGGTAATGGAAGGAAATTCTCTAGTGCGTAGCTTAGATTGACAGCATCGGCTTCATAAAAGGCTGTTCCTAAATTAGCAATGCATTGCCCCTTCACGTTATAGTCCATATTTTCTTCTGGACCCGGTCGTAAGTAGTCACTTGCTTGAAAAGCTTGAAAAGTATACTTTTGTTCGTGTAAAATATCTTCCTGTGCCTCTAAACGATTGTTCAGTTGTTCCTTTAATCATCTTAAAGCGGCGTAATATTCTTCAGGATTTTCGTTAATCGCCTCATTACAAACAGTAACTGTTTGATTTGACAGTTTTTGAACGAGATCGCCCAACTCGCTAACCATCTGCTCAATGTCAACATTTTCTAAACTTGTAACTTCTTGTTGATCCATTTTCCCGTCTTTGAACTGAACTTGACGACTCATCTGCTCGAACAACAGACAACGAATGAGCTTGTCACATCTTAACCAAGAGTTTTAAATCTTTGTCCTAATTACGTGATTCTTTTTTTTTTTACAGAATGCCACACACATTCATTGACCCCGAGATGGGAGAAAGTGAGCTGTAAGTAATAAAAAGCTAAAAGTTTCAAATAACTTTTTTTTTTAATTCTTTTTTAAAGAAAAGCAACTTTTTTAGCATGCTGATAGTGACAAGAATTATGGAAAGTTTAAGAAGAATAATGGAGGCAACAATGGAAAAGTAAGCTACTCCAGATTTTAAAAACATTCTTTAAAATGTATTGTTCTATTCGCTAACTCTTCGACTTCTTTACAGCGAAAGAAAAAGAAATGAGGAAGAAGAAGTGGGACCAGTGGCAAAAAAAAGGGAAAAAAATGTAGAAAAAAAATTAAATAAAAGTAAAGAAAACGTCTACTTTCGTATCTTTTAAATATTCTTTCACATACGTACTATTAGAAACCACAATGGCTTGACTAGGTTCGATGAATATGTCTGTCTTTGGAATTTCTTCCATTGTTTTCAAGTAACTAGGTTTGTGGAACGTAAATGGATTCCTTCCAAAATCCACTCTAACCATTAAATCAACATTCTATTTTTCACAAAACAAGGAAATTCTCGTCAGCTTTGCTTTTCGTGTCATAACAAAAATATCATCTCGAGCAAAAACAAACCAGGGTTGATTAGGCTGCGCATTAAAAGTGAATGACACAAATAAATTATTTGTGAAATCAACGTATTGTTTAGTAGCTGCATCGGTAGATTCAATAGGTTGTGAGAGGTTCTTTATCATTTTGTTTTTGGAGTCGAAGGCGTTACGTTGGCTATTTAATGAAAGGCAATTTTGCTTGCACCACGATAACGTGGTGACGTAACTAGAGTGGAGAGCCGGAGCCACATTCACTATTCGTTTACCATTAGCTAAATACTGAGGATCACCGCTTGAATCCGTCTGTAGTGCACGTCTTTTTAAGTTTGTAACTACTTCTTCCAGTAAGCTATTACTAAGCAAAGCCTCCATTATTCTCATTTCAAATGTATTTTCAAGTTCATTCTTGGTGTCCAGAACAAATTGCCTTATCTCCCCGCTCGTATTGCCAACCATATCAAATAGCAGGTTTATGAACGAGGTTGTAAATGTCTGTATGCAGTCGCCTAACCTCGTAATTGTTGTCTCATTAAGACGGGCATTAAGTGCACGGCCTGACATTTTTGAGGCCAATGGACTCTGAGTTGGGACGCGTAACTTTAATATCAGTGAGAAGTTTTTATTTTTTTTGTTTACCGCTATCGATTTACACTACAGGACACTGTTTGTTTTTCCTTTTTTTTATTCATAACTTTCGCTGCTATCTTGACCTTCATAACTAAGCAGCTCTTGAGATGTCACTGTTTGTACGGGAGTAGAATCTTTAGCATATAACATTGACAAAAAATTCATTCGAATGGCTTCTGTTGAAAGTAGAACGATTGTAAGCACAATTGATGAAACCATCATTTTTGAAAGGCAAATCACAAACCCCACAAACCCCACATCCACATCCTTATAACGTATGAAACAATAGAGTTCGACAGATTCACCTCCGATGCAATACGAGTCAATGGAGCATCTCTTCGCATGATAGGCTAGCGATCTTGTGAATATCTCCTTTGTAAGTCTTGTCTTGCCATATTGTATCACAAGTCCATAGACATGACAAGGTTTCACCTCCGTTATTTTTAAAATGTGTTCACAAGAATCAATGAAATTCGATCCTACCTTCGGGTTTAATGCACTTGAAGGGGAATAAACGTTTCTAAGTCGTTTTTCAGATGAAGGAATGTCTTTCATCGAGGATAAATCGGTTTGTGTAGCGACATCCATATCTAGTCGTGATCAGATTTAAAAGACTGCAAATAATTACCACCAGTCTTAATCAGTTAGTTCTAATCTACACCGGGAGGGCGCTACAGGCGTCGGACACGTCACCAGCTCTCTCGACCAATCAGAAACATATTACTTAAAAATAATTCTCCATTTTTAGTTCTAATTCCTACCGCTAGAGGGTCGATGGGAAAGTCCTCCACTCACATGACCGACTCTCGACCAATCAGAGAGCGAGCAGGCCTTACATATTACTTACAACCGGAAGCCGTCTTTCTTTCAAAGGACACAGACGCCACGCAAAATTTAATAAAAAAAAGTGCAAGTCACTATAAAAATGTATACTCATACTAACACTAACCCAATACGTCACCTTATCTGTGACGTCACAGATAAGGCAATAAGAATTAGTATTGTAGAAGGTAGCCGAGCTGTTGCGGATCGGGGACAACCCCACTACTACTGAGGTCCTAATAAATCTAATTCACCGCAACAATAATGCTATCGCGTAACAATTCTACAAAAGGAAAAAGAATCGTGGGCTCACCAGAACAATTGGCATTTTATTATTTTCCGGGAAAGCCATACTGGTGGTTATTGGCCAAACAGATTTGTTGCAATTTGATAATGCTTGAAATAAGAATGTCTGAACATTGGCGTGCACATTGGGTAGGAGGGGCAACGCCACTACCCTTTTTTGAAAAAAGTGCTCCTTTTGCATTTAGAAAAAATGTGTCCATCTTCTTGCTTTTTCTGCATTGATAAACGCTAGCGCTGTAGACAAGAGAAAGCGCTAGAGCTATACAAAGGGCAAAAAATAAGATAAAAAAGTCAGGAAAGGGGCAGAAAAGGGTTAAAAAAAATTGCTAAGCTAAAAAAATAGATCCCGAGGGGAATGCCTTTTTATTTGAAGTTGCCCCTGCCCTCTCGGAGGTATGTGCACGCTATTGTGTCTGAACCACCCAAACACCAACAAACAAAACACTTGGTTTGCTGCTCCCAATATGGTGCAATTTTCTGTCTGACTGATTTTAAGAAATGTAACGTTGCCAGAAATTCTTTTCCCCTTTTTCGGATTTTTCTGAAGAATTTGACTTTTTTCCCTAAGTCTCAGTTTGCTCTAGGCACATAATAAATAAAACCCTCCTTCACAAAGCCATTTAACAGCCTCCTGAATTTTTTTACTAAGCTGGGTGGATTAGTTTTTATTTTATAAACTGCCAAAGAACTACTAACAGATTCGTGTACTAATTAGCACACAAATCTGTTCGTAGTTCTGTGGCAGTTCATAAAAGAAAAACTAATCCACCCAGCTTAGTCAAAAAATTCAAAAGGATGTTAAATGGCTTTGTGAAGGAGGGTTTTTTGTTATATGACTATAGGGCAAATAGAGCCTTAGGGAAAAAATAGAGTCAAATTCATCAGTAAAATCACAAAACTAGGAAAAGATTTCTGGTAACGAAATGACGTGATGAATTGTTGCTCTTAGTTATGGTATGTACGACTCCTCCATGTTGACAAGTTAGAGGGAGAAATTCTAGTTCAAAGATTGAACTAGGAGGGCAACACCAGTTCTACAAGCGATTTTTTGAGTCATTCATTGCCTTTAGGTTCAATAGGACCGTACACATAACGTCATGCACGATAAGTGGATGGGATTCACAGAGTTTGACAGTTCGGGACAGTTTGGGAACGAGGATCAGAAAATTTGTGAAGTACGTTTATTGGAATAATTGTCGAAAGGATGGTATAAACATAAAAAAAATCCATCAGACATTTCGGACTCATTTGGTGTAATTTAATGAATTTCACGAAAAAATCACTGAATTTTTTTCAAATTGTTTCCTTCTTCATCGGTAACAAGGTGGAGAGCATTTTCAACGTTTATTGAGTAATGGAGTAAAAAAGCATGGTAATAGATTATGTGAAGGCAAACCAAGCAGTGCTACATAAAAATACAAACAACGTTTCGAAAATTATCAGTTTTCGTCTTCAGGTTAGCATTAAAATTAAAGCATGGCAAAACCCACTAAGTCATCCTACATTAAAAGCATAAAACAGTCGTTTAAAACGGATAAAAACCACCAATTTCTCCCCTCAAAAGAGGCAGAAATGGCAGCCGAAAAACAACAACCCACCTGCTCCGTTGGGATGCCACGTCGCAAGGTAAGGTGTATGCAAATTGGGGTCACGTGTTTCAAAGTTGAGATGCATAAAATATGCCTGGCAAAAGAGCCGAGTTTAAGTGTTTTAATTACAGGAAAATATTCTTTTTGAAATTTATTATCTGGCACTAAGTGGTTGTGTACAGATGGTGTATGCGTATGGAAGACAAGCGTTTCAAGATTAATCCGTTCCCTGGTGTATTTTTCTTGAAACAAGATTTGGACCTTGTCCAAGTCGGGGGTGTGGCCTGTTGCGTATTTGTCTGGCGACTTGCCTGTTGAAAGGCAGTGTTGTACTGAAGAATTTGATTCGACTTTTAATTTGAAATTTGATTTATGGGATGTCATACGTTCCTTAAGTTTTGAAGGGATTGTCCTACATATGTAGCAGTACAGGTTGGCTCCGTACAGGGAATTCTATAAACAGTATTGCATGTGGAAAGCATGTCGTCTGATTTGTTATTGTTTTTATTTTCATGGTGCATGGTCAGCCTGCCTAATATTTTGGTGGCTGTTTAAAACAAGTCGGATGTTATTGATGTTAAGTTTTTTCTTAAGGACCCCATAGATGCCTTTGAAGTAAGGCAGAGCAATGAAACTCATAGGGGGGGGGGGGGAGGGGGGGGCCATTTTGGGGGTCAAAGCTTTTGAATTAATTTGTTAATGTACCCGAGTGGGAACCCATTCTCAACATACTTTTGCAAGATGTAATGAAATTCATGCTGCAATAAGGCAGCATTGCTGGTGTGTGAGACAACACGTTTAACTTCATTTATTACTACATTACTTTTGTAGCGGGTATCAACATAGGAGTTGTAATGCAGGGTGCGAGTCGACTGCATACTTTTTCTGAAGTGCGTGAATTCGTTAAGGCTATTATCGTTAATAATGACGTTTACATCTAAAAATGGGATGGCATTATTTTTAGAGGACTCCATAGTGTAAGTGAGTGATTTAGTGATGATGTTGGGAAAATCAAGGAATAATAACTTAAGTTGTGTTGGTAGAAGTGCTAAACTATCGTCGATGTAACACTAGTAATATTTAATTTGTGGAAATTTTTCAACCAATTTATTGTCGACTGCATTCAGGACTATGTTACAAAAGAAAGTTGAAAATGGGCTTCCCATCGGTACACCATTGATTTGTTGGTAATATTTGCCTCCATACTCAAAGAAGGTGGTTTTAAAAATGACTTTTACTGCACTGATGAAAGTATCATTATTCCACCCAAGCTTAAGGACCGAGGTGGGGGAAGGGGGGGTACGTTTGTTAATTTTCTAGAGATTTCCATAAGGATAAGCTCTTGGTCCAATGATGGAAACATTTTTTCGACATCAAAGGAAACAAATTCAAACCATGGAGGCACTTGTTATCCTTCCAGGTCGTGAACAATTTTGAGTGCATTGGGGGTAGTATGGTGCCCCTCAGCAAAAATTAACAAACAAACCCTTCCCCCCCCCCCTCGCTCCTGAAGCTTGGGTGGGATAATGATACTTTCATCAGTGCAGTAAAAGTCATTTTTTAAACCACCTTCTTTGAGTATGGAGGCAAATATTACCAATAAATCAGTGGTGTACTGATGGGAAGCCCACTTTCAACTTTCTTTTGTAACATAGTCCTGAACGCAGTCGACAATAAATTGGTTGAAAAATTTCCACAAATTAAAAATTACAAGCATTACATCGACGATAATTTAGCACTTCTACCAACACAACTTAAGTTATTAATCCTTGATTTTCTTAACAGCATCACTAAATCACTCACTTACACTATGGAGTCCTCTAAAAACAATGCCATCCCATTTTTAGATCTAAACGTCATTATTAACGATAATAGCCTAATCGAATTCACGCACTTCAGAAAAAGCATGCAGTCGACTCGCACCCTGCATTACAACTTTTATGTTGATACCCACTACAAAAGTAATGTAGTAATGTAGTAATAAATGAAGTTAAACGTGTTGTCTCACACACCACCAATGCTGACTTATTGCAGCATGAATTTCATTACATCTCGCAAAAGTATGTTGAGAATGGGTTCCCACTCGGGTACGTTAACAAATTAATTTCAAAAGCTTTAACCCCCAAAATGGCCCCCCCCTCCTCCCTACGAGTTTCATTGCTCTGCCGTACTTCTCTGAGGTCCTTAAGAAAAAACTTAACATGAATAACATCCGACTTGTTTCAAACAGCCACCAAAATATTAAGCAGATGACCATGCACCATGAAAATAAAAACAATAACAAATCAGACGACATGCGTTCCACACGCAATACTGTTTATTGAATTCCCTGTACAGAGCCAATCTGTACTGCTACATATGTAGGACAATCCCTTCAAAAACTTAAGGAACGTATGGCATCCCATAAATCAAACTTCAAATTAAAAGTCGAATCAAGTTCTTTAGTGCAACACTACCTTTCAACAGGCAAGTCGCCAGACAAATACGCAACAGGCCACACCCTCGACTTGGACAAGGTCCAAATCTTGTTTCGAGAAAAATACACCAGGGCACGGATTAATCTTGAAACGCTTGTCATCCATACACATACACCACCTGTACATAACCACTTAGTGCCAGATAATAAATTTCTAAAAGAATATTTTCCTGTAATTAAAACACTTAAACTCGACTCTTTTGCTAGGCATATTGTAAAACCCACATAACGAATGCATCGCACCTTTGAAACACGTGACCCCGATTTGCATACACCTTGCCTTGCGATGTGGCATCCCAATGGAGCAGGTGGGTCATTGCTTTTCGGCTGCCATTTCTGCCTCTTTTGAGGGGAGAAATTGGTGGTTTTTATCCGTTTTAAATGACTGTTTTATGCTTTTAATGTAGGATGACTTAGTGGCTTTTGCCATGCTTTAATTTTATTGCTAACCTGAAGACGAAAATTGATAACTGTCGAAACGTTGTTTGTATTTTTATGTAGCACTGCTTGGTTCGCCTTCACATAATTCAACGTTTATGACGTCATTTTCTAGGGGAGGGGTTGGATAGGTTGTGATAAAGTGTGGCGGTGGAAGGGTTAAAAAAAAGGGCAATAATTCGCCTAAATAATCTACACAGAAATGCCAAACTTGTTTCATATATAAAAAATAGTGACATACGGGTGCAATATTTTGGCTTTAGCCAGTGGGTGGGTGGTAGGATTTAGTAATAATATTTCAAAGATATATGTGCATCGTATAACCGCCTCAAATCCTTAGCGATGTAGAGAATTAATATCTCTTACCATCGGTAATACTTCCAATCATACTTATACGAATAACAAATACCCCTCAGATGTTTAGTTATTTTTGTATGCTTACTAATATTCAGATAGTTATGCAGAATTGTTCAGCAAAACATACATTTATTTTACGTTTATATTCCACACTTTTGTGTTCGTAAAATGTACTGTTTATAATGCAACCGTCAATAAAAGTCATTTGCACTCTATACGAGTGAAGCAATACCCCCGCTTCAAGACATTAACCGCAAAATTTAAAGCAGTATAAGGTTTGTCCGTGCTGTAATACATTATAGTAATGACGCAAAGTTAGAACATCTTTCAGAACTCTTTATGCTGTTTTCTAAAACTTTGAAATTTGACCGCACAATTATCAGACATTGTAGTTGCTCGCTATATAAAGGGTGATCCAACTAAAGTGTTACAAGCCGATATCCTGAGACTGGCTAATGAGAGAATAATAATGATAGAAATGCAATAATGGGTGTGGTGGGGGACGTTTACACGTGAAAAAGGAATGACCTTGAATTGATATTTCAAGGTCATCCTCGTGCTACCTTCCAAACGACTACGATACGCCAAAAAAGTAAATTAGAAAGTTGGGTGCAAGGACGCAATATGATTCAAAATCGCATAATAAATAAAATAGTTACGATGATGTTTAAAAGCTAACTCTGAACATGCTGGCTGCACCGCAGTGAAACCAACTGCCAAGAAGGCTTCCACGCCCTATTTGTTTTAAATTCTAAACGTAAGGTGGCGGCACATTACGCAACCTTACGACAGACGGAAGTTGCACAGTGTGACGGAGGTTTTATGCAGGTCCCAACGTCATATACATGTTGAGATTCTAAATTTCCAATACTGTAGTATTTCAAATGGCCGTCTCATTTACATATACCGTTGCACCCATTAAATGCTTCCTTGCGATATTTGTGTGAAATCATGTATACCTAAGGTTAGAAAGGTTTTATCTCCTTATCTCTTTCACGACCACTTTGTTTATCTACAGGCGTTATTCATTTCTTAAACGTGTTTACTCTTTTAGCTCTTTTTTTGTTCATTTGTGGTCTGGTTTACTTGAATTAACTCAATTTGTTTGTTGAGGGCCAAGTAGTGCTTCTCAAACGTCTTGGGGGCCCCCCTCCCCAATCGGTCTGGTTGTTTTTCTGTTTGTTTTGTCGTCAGGTTTACTTGGAGTAAGTAAATTCAGAAAGCCAATTCGTTTGTTGAGGGCTAAGTAGCTCTTTTCGAACGTCTTTCTCCTGTGATGTGATCTTGGTCCCCACTTCTTTGATGGTGCACTAAATTGTGCAGGATTTCTAAGTAGAGGTTCTACCTCAATTGCTGGTGAATGTGCCTTTGAACGTACGTACCAGTATGTGGTATCAACAGGATGGGGCACCCCCTCACGTTGCCCTTGCTGCACGTGAAATATTACATACAGTGTTTCCCCATAGATGGATTGGCCGAGGAGGACCGGTACCCTGGCCTCCGCGGTCACCAGACATCACGCGTTCTGACTACTTCCCATTGAGATTCCTTAAGGATCGGGTGATGTCAACAGCAACCACGACACGCGATGACATGAAGAACCAAAAAATGTTTGGAGGTTGCTGGTGGTCACTTCGAACATCTGTCCCATTAAACTGAAAAACAACTTATCCTGCTACATTACCCCAACTGCTTATTTCAGTTTAGCTTCCTCACTACTGTATGTTCACTCTGCAAAGCACAAGAGAAAAACACATACAGAGTAGCCATCAAGTGCTGGTGAAACAACGAAATCACGACGTTTCGGTTCCAAGGTCGGAACCGTTTTCAGGTGAAAGGTTTAAAACATGTCAAACAACTTAAAAATAAAATAAAAATTAATCAAGTAACAGCTGAGCAGGGCCATGGAAATAAAACTCACAAGTCTTAAGGATGCAAGGTTCCATGCGAAAAACTAAAACCAAATAAAATAAAATAAAAGTCAGCACAATTCAAAAGAATGTGCCAACAGTCCACCTAACTCACCCAAGTCTGCAGGTCGAATGAGAGAGGATTCGGTCGCACAAGAGAGGATTCGGTGCACAAGAGAGGCACGGCATAGCATGGGAGGGCAGCCTTCTCGGCAGTAGGCTTCACTGCGGTGCAGCCAGCATGTTTAGAGTCAGCTTTTAAACCTCATCGTAACTATTTTATTTATTATCCGATTTTGAATCAGTTTTTTTGTTGTTGTTGGTCATATTGTGTTCTTGCGTCCAACTTTATAATTTACTTTTTTGCGGTATCGTATCTCGTTTGGAAGAGAGCACGAGGATGACCTTGAAACATTAATTCAAAGTCATTCCTTTTTTCTCGTGTAAACGTCCCCCATCACACTCATTATTGCATTTGTATCATTATTATTCTCTCACTAGCCAATCTCAGGATAACGGCTTGTAACACTTTAGTTGGATCACCCTGCCATCATGTGACAGATTGGTCATTCAGCATGCACGGTAACGTCATTACCATTTGTCATCCTAGCTTTCACATGGGAGACTGAGGTAAAACCTAGAGCAGTAACTACCATAGTTACTAATGCCCAAACATACCTTTAGCTGCAATTATTATCGAAGACAAAGTAACGCAACAATGACATAAAACAACGACAAGTTCATTAAATGTTGAAGTAAAAATAGTCCTTAAAGGGCAAATTTCATTTTTCATTTTTAAATCATTACAGTTATTCATTTTAAGTGCGAGTGTTTGACGATTTCGGAAATCTTTAGAAACAAACGCATTCGAATTATGTTGGTTGAAAATTTTGCTCACAACACCGTGTGGTCGCAAAGTAATTCTTTCTTAAAATCCCGTGTAGTCCTGTACTCAATGGTTCTAAATATTTTTTTTCGATTTGTATTTAGGATTGGTAAGGTGGGTTTACATAACCATCTTGCTTTGCATTTTCGAAGCCAGAAATAAACTGAAGTTTCAACATGGCGTCGATTTGGCTGTCTGAATTTTATCAAAACAGTCAATAATAAGAGATCAGAAGTGATAAGGAAAATTGTTTGATTAGGAAAAATCCTTCTCCTTATTGTCATGGAATATGCGACTGCACGAATTTATCCATTCGATGTCATGTAGAATCAGGTTGTATCGTTACCATGGCTTTGCCACTTAAACCATCGCACTGTTACTTGCAACTAACTTAGACAAATCGAAACGCGTTCATTGCATTAATGTGTCTTTAAAAAAGCACGTTAGGTTTGAATGGCCTGAATAATATTTGTCTTCTTCGGTGAAAAGTTTGAAAACTGTAGTCGTAATAAAAATATCAACTTACCGGGATTAGCCTCCAAATAATCAACTCTGTCCTTCAATGCCATGACGATTTCCCGGATGGATGGTAACCGCAAGGCAGACCGCTCACAAACTGCTGCATTTAATCGTTCGCAATTTTCCTTAAGCCAGGTCCCGGCTGTCTGCCCCGTATCTACCCCAGACACCATCCGGACACATTTCCTAGGGCCGAGGTATTTAGTATGTTCCAGTTCGGTAACAGCCCAATTTGAATACTTAAGAGCACTACCATCTCCCCAAAAGTAGGTGTCGTTTTCGGGATAGAATTTCAAATCCAGCCATACATCATGAATATGGCGTAATTCTCCAAATAGCCAGTTAGTAAGAAACCTCTGCTTTTCTGCAGTCTTGATTCGCAATGGGTAGCATGGATTGCTGCCATTACCATATTCTCGGCAAGCTGCTAAGGCATTGATTTTCGTTAGACCTATGACTTCAAACACATTCAGACATGTCTCGTTCTTGTATGGCTTCCACTCATCACATGTTGTTTCAGGTAATAAGGTATCTATAAAGTTTCAATAAAAATGTTGTTTTAAAGTTGTAAACATCCTGCCTATTAAGTATATAGGCAATAATAAAATCCCTACAAGTATAATGAAAAACTACTACTACTCATGTATTAGCACAACTGTCAAGACTAACTCATTTCATGCAGAAGTGAAAGATAATGGTACCCGTCACCATGTTGGCTTTTCTGCATGATTCAGTTTTGCATGTCGGAGGAATATTACGAATATTTCCGTGCGTAGCTGGTAAAAATTTTCAAATGCTACACACTGTAAAAATAGACTCTTTTTACAAAACGTTGTAGTCACAATATATTGTGTATTACAACACCTAGAGCAGACGTTGCGTTTTACAACACGTGTAAGAAACCTTGCATTTTAGAACACCTTCAATGTCCGCCTTTATCGTGTTATGCCTTAACTCATTTAACTTTTCTTTGTTATTTTGAAACGTCGTTGGGAAGGGTTACAGCCGATTGATCACTCTGTAATCCCACAAGGTAAATGAGATCACCGTGAGTTGATCGTGTTGTCCAGACAGACCGAATTAACGGGTATTTTCATACATAAAAATTCGTGTTAAACCACCACTTTCGGATACAACTGTAGATTTGTTGTGGTATTCGGATTGCCTGGGTACTTTTTTATTAATGAATTAAGTTTTAAAAGAATTAAGAGGAAGGCAAACATTTACTGATATTGACGGTTTAACTACATACTTAGCCAAAGAGTTACTAAGCGTCTATCTAATAACCACACTTGAGGCTTCTGTAGCGGTTCAATTTCCCAACGTGTTTACCATATTGAATTTCCGGTTTTCATAGAAACTGTGGAACAACAGTTTTTAAAGCAATATAAAATAAGATAAAATATTTAAACAAAATCCAGTCATAGCCCTAAAAGCTGCAGTTTGAGTGCAATTTTAACTGTTTTGTTTGCATTGGTATAATTAAATTATTAGCAAAAATCTTCCGTATAATAAAATCCAGGCAAATTATTTCAGTTGAATAAACTTGATAAGAACATAGATTAGTCGACAGTATTTTCATCCAAAGACTGAAATCTTTTCAAAGATGGACTAAAACAAAATATTTAAAAAATGAAAAGATATACTTGACGTATTTTGTTACGCAAAACGTTTGCTCTTAATTATATTTCAGACGTTATTCAATGCCTTGTTAGTTATTTTAGGCGTTGTGGTTTTCAACACCTGTAAACGTTGAGGTTTACAACACCTACAGATGCTCAGATGCACGTACAAACGTTGTGGT
>JAHWFP010272715.1:9949-34286 GCA_023313725.1 Lithobius niger
TCAATATTTTCTAAGCTTAAACGTTTTTTTTTTTTTTTTTTTAAATACTAATGCCATCAATAACCTGAAGCATTAAGCCATCGTAACTGGGTGATGCTGACTTTGTCGTGAACAACCTATCGTGTAACACATCACCACCCTACAACTGCCGGTCACAACCGTCGCATCCGGCCAGAACGGCATTAATTATCCCCGCAAAAAAAGCAAGCTGAAAATGTAAATATTGACATTACACGAACGCACACAATATCCTTTGGCGTCATTGACAATGCACGTTCACGAAACAACTGCAACAACAAACCGATTTAAAAAAAAAAGACATTGCTTATCTTGATCATTTTGCGAAAATGTTATATATGGAACAACCTAGGATCTATTTTGGTCTTACAGGAACAAACGCACGAACGAGTGGAAGTGTGAGGTGTCGTCCTCCAAGTCTTTCGTTTTCGTTTCCTCGACGCCTCTCACTGCCAACGGTTGCTCGCGTGGTTAAAAACGGCGGGCATGCTGGCGTGACGACTCCTATCACTATTTAGCACCCTCCACGCTAAAAGGTGTCCTGTCTTCCCTTACGCGTCAATAAGTCAAGGGATCTGTGTCAAGGGATCTGCGCTCACAAAGCTTTAGGCCTTTAAAGTTTACGTGCTCCCCTATGCTTCAGTATGCGAATCAGATTTGGTCCCCACACCTAATAAAGGACATCAACAAAATAGAGACAATTCGAAGGAGCTTTACCGGGTCACTCCAGGCCTAAGAAACTTAACCCATCGCGATCGCTTAAAAATCAACTTGAACTTGACGCTCTGGAGTGTCGTCGCTTAAAAGCCGACCTTTTTTGACCTTCCAAATTCGACACAACATGCTACCTTTTGACCAGCCATTGTGTGAGCTCAGCCCACTTTCTAAGACTCGTGGGAACCACCTCAAGTTATCACTCCCCTGTTTCAAAACAAATCGTAGGAAATCCTTTGCCATTCGCATCGTCCCGTTGACTCTCTTAGTGATGGGATTGTCTCGGCCCCATCGCTTCCGTCTTTTAAGCGTAAATTAACAAAACTAAACCTTAGTCGCTTCTTACATCGCCCAGAACACGCACCTCTCTTTTTGTAAACCTTTCCCCAAATTTTATTTGCTGTTGTTTCTGTTTTAATTTAGGATTGGTGTGAGTGGCCTCTTTCGAGCCCTTGCATCTCCTTTTCATTTTTATTTAAGTGAATAGATTGCTTTTATTATTATTATTATTATTATTATGAAGAAATAATCCGAAAATGAGCCTGTATAGTCGAGCACACACTGACATAGGAAGAGCGGAGAAAGGGTGGGGTTACTGGGCCACTCTGCGAAGTGCTACGTTCCCATACTAGACGGTGTTCACTGGTATTGTTGGACGTGCGTGCACCCATCGTTATCTATAGCGCAAGAAGGAGAGGGACAATTTTGCGAGTAAATCCCATCGAAAATTCCTAGGATATTTTACAAGCCACAACCAACATGAGCATAGCCTCATAGACGGTGCATAGACATGCACATGTACATGGTGCATAGACATGCACATGTACATGGTGCATAGACATGAGCATAGCCTCATAGATGGTGTTGACTTAGGGAAATCCAGCCCAAGGCGTGCGTGATACTCGGTGGTTCTTGACGTCCTTGAGGCTACAAAGTTTAAGATTCATAACACAACAACACAACACCGAGAGAGAAACTTATATGGCCCAGCAGGTGAATAAAACTTTGCTAATGGTTATGAAGTTCATCAAAATGTTTTTCTTGAAGGTTTCAACAGATGCAGCCTTCACGACGTGTTCCGGAAGGCAGTTCCAAGGTGTAATGGCTCTAAACCAGATGGAGAACTTTCCACAGTTGGTTCTAACCCTTAGTTTCAGTACGGTGCAGCAGTAACCTCTCGTTTTACGCATTTCGTTCACCTTCAAGTGATCTCTAAAAGAACGAGGCAAGTCGTTGTTTAAAAAAAAGTTTAAACAGAAGAAGCATGTCCCCACGAACTCTTCGCTCTTACAGAGAAGTAAGCTGGATTTGTTATAGCCTTTGCTCATAAGGCAAGTGACGGATACCAGCAAGAAATTTTTTTGCTAGTTTTTGCACCTTTTCCACAAAAGCAATGTATCTCTGGTAGTCCTGGTAACCAAATTTGGATGCAGCAATCCACAATTGGTCGAATAAAGACACCAATCATTTTATGCGCGACGCAAGTGCTCCGAACGGAAAGAAGTTTTTTAAAGTAGTAAATCAAACGGCTGGCTCTTGTTGGCCAGAGACAAGTACTGTACATTGTAACTTCAATCACTGTCGATGATGATTCTAAGGTCTTTCATCGCTGAAACCACCTCAAGGGGATTCCTATTCAAGGTGTAGTTTGGATGACCTCCACCTCCAATCCTCATAACTTTGCTATTTTCTTGAATATTGATTGAACTCCATTTTATTTATTTCAGCCCATTAATGCACTGTGTTGAGGTCTTCCTGTAAGAGTTCACTATCAGAAACAGAAGTGATTTTCCTGTCAATTTTTAGATCATCTGCATAAAGAGCACAACTGCTGTGCAGATCAGCAACCACATCATCAATAAAGATATTAAATAGCGTTTGGCCTGGTATAAATTCGTGGGGACCCCGTTTCAAATGCAGAAGATCTATGAACAATGATCTTTGGTAACTATACTCTTTGCTTCCGTTTGCTAAGGTAGTTTGCAATCCATCTTCAAATGTGGAAACGAACATCTCTGGTTTTCAATTTTTGCAATCGGAGTCACGACAAAAACTATCGCTAACACGCTTTCTTAAAAGAATGTTTTCTTGCAGAATTGTTGTGTAGCACTGTAGGCCTCCTCGATGATTATTAATGCTACATGAGTTAGGTTTTGTACGCGAGGTGTATTTCAAATTCTATAAATAAAGACATTCAAAATTTTAAACACTTATTGGAATTCAGCCACAATAGTTTGTTCATTTATTTACTCGCATTTCGTTTAGTGTTGGTTTCTTCCGGAAGAAAACCAACCCTGGCCTAGGGAGAGCTCTTCCCCTCCCGATCCTGCAAGAAAAAAAAAAGTGGGATGCTTTGTTTAGACCCTTATGCTGTATTCCCTGAATTTATTTACAAATTCTAATTTCTATTTCTTACGTGTTACTGAAACGAACTCGGCCACTCTGCACACTTTCTGTTTCTTACCTAAGTTTTCACTTATTTTAGAAAAGAAAATGTCCTTTCGAAAGCAGCATATTTTTTTTTTTTTGTAACAGTCGATTGACCCGACAGCTAGCAAATGGGTAGGGAGGCAACAGCGCTTCCAAATAAGGCTGAAAAGGGCGTAGTGAGTCGTTGAACAACAACAACAACAAAAAACCCATGTCTATTTTCTTCTCTTTTATAAATACTTGTACTTTTTTTTTTTACCATGAAACGTGCTAAGTACAAGCAACAATGCAGTAGAAAATGTCAGTAAAATCATTAATTTTCTTATTCTATTGCAGGCTTAATCCGAAAGTAGGACTTTTCGTTGACGCACTGTGCGTTCCCCAAAATGCACGCTACCAAAATAAACCTAGGTACCGTTCATCGGACGCTCTACTGACAGCACGTCGTTAGAACTTTAGGGGGCCATGCGTCGTGCGCAAATCAGAGTCGTCCTGAAGTTTACCCAGTCAGAACTGACGCAAACTCACTGCCGGAATGTACGAAGATTGAAACTCCGGGTGGCGCAGTCAGAGCTTTGGGCAGCCATGTATCGCGTGGAAACGATAACCATCATAAAGCCTCCTGAATGAGAACTATGCCGGAATATACGAAGAGTTAAATTCCGTGTGTTGCAACCAGAATTGTGGGCTGTTATCACCTGCAAAAAACAAAAGTAGTGGGGGAAAAAAGTCCGCTTAATCCATCCCTACTTTGGCGGTTTAGCATGCTCCTGGATGTAGCCATGCTGCCGAAGGCGAGAGGGACAATTTTGTTAGGCTATTACGATCGGTTATTCCTAGGATCTATTACATGCCACAATAGACATGAGCACGAGGCATCACAGGGCCATTGAATTCCTGGTGTCTGAGACATCCGTGCCAATCATTACGCTTCCTTGTCCCATAATCCATTCATACTAAAAGATGCGGCCTTATCAATCCTTCATTTTCAAATCTGTGATTTACAGTTATGTGATATGCAAGCTAAAGTGAAGTTGTTGTGGAAAATTTCGTTGAAGCTGTTCCTGCATTGTTTTGACAGTTTTGTCCGTGACAAAGAAAGACGAGAGGTAGAATGCATCAATTAAGAGTCATGCAAATGGGGGAGGAGGGTGATAAGTTAGCCTAACAGTTAGGACCCGCCCTGTGTAATTACCCGAAACGTTGCGAAATATTGTATACATGTTGCACCTTACAGGCTTCTTATTCATTCAACCACATTTCGGTACTTTTATTCTTCATCGCAAATGTGTGTACACATCATCGTGCCCTTTTTGCATTGCCCAACCTACCCTAAATAAAGTATAAAAACAAATTGACGCAAACCCGACATCATACACTGCTAAATGCAATACGCAACAGGAACGAAATTATTATTAGGTTGGGCAAGGCAAAAAGGGCACGATGATGTGTACACACATTTGCGGTGAAGAAGAAAAGCACCGAAATGTGATTAAATGAATAAGAAGCCTGTAAGGTGCAACATGTACACAATATTTCGCAACGTTTCGGGTCAGTACGCGACCCTTTATCAAGCGTAAGTACAATAAAAATGTTTGGAGTAGAAACTCAAGTCATATTTACAATATACACAGGAAATAAAACCCAACCAACACCAACGAAACACAAAACACCAGAACGATCTAAGACCAGTTTGAAAACCGTGCCATTGGAAGACTCACACCCGCAGCCTACCTGCCTAAGAAGGCCGTCTGTGGATAGGGAGGTAAGCAGAGTGGTTTATATATCACTCACTCCTAGCGGGGGAAACCTTTTATTTTAAGTTTGTGTGCATTTGCACACTCTTACCTACGCCACTGTGTATATATATGTATATATGATGCCTTTCCCCGCGTTACAACACCATTCAGGTTCAATCAGCCAAAACTATTACAGATTCATGGTGTATCGACAGGATTCGTCGCATTCAGTATGATTGGTTCCGGGGCTTTGCATCGGCACGTCGATGAAGCTGGCAAGAGATACTCCTGTCCTTTGGTCATTGGTCCCGGTGCGTCGGTGCGGTTTCGGTACTCCTTCTGCCTGCAGCGCCGTCTCCTAGCGACACTCGGCTTCAACTACTCCATCCTCCCTTTTCCTGCAAGAACCTTATATTCTAATCTTTGGGGTTTAATAATGTTTGTTATTAAAATTGATTGTCTAAACCTGATGCATTTAACGTTCCTATAGAAAAGCGGCAAGTGACGTCATAATGAGTAGGAATATTAGCGAGTGTCCCTCTAGTTATGACTGGAGCTAGCTATGATCCCTTGAAGTCAGAAATAAAAATACACATAAAAAAGGACAATTCACCAAATGTACCCCATCTATTCTACACAAATTTATTTAAGGGACTTACTTTTTATGTCTAGCAAGTAGCAAAGGATCGCTTCAGCGGCTAGCAGCGGTAGGTATACCGGCATGCGTAGCACTGTAGAGGGAAAGGAAAGCAGTCTAGAAACGCAAGGATGGTTGTAATTGGCTCTCGCCCTAGTGCTACGTTACTTGTTAAGATGGTTCTGATTGGTCCAAATAAAGTAGGAATGGAAGAGGTAAGAGGTGCACTGAGGACGTTGTTTACCGAAGATGTTGTGAACTGATAGCACTTCACTGTGTACCAAAGCAGCCTCCAACGTGGACTGGCAGAGCACGTAACCTATATACACATTGAGCAGCCTTTGACTAGGGGGAGGGCAATTGTCCTTTTTGCACCCCCCGCCCCCCCCCCCCTTCCAATATAAATCCGGCCCTGATCCTCTTGTGGCAAAGAATGGCGTGTCCACTGACAGAAAGCTTCGGACAACCATAAATACCAAGAGAAGATCGGCTCTTAATTCTATGCAATTCCAGGGACTCGAGCCCTATTCAGTTGATCTCTTGTTGTAAGAGACGTTCCGCATCCTAGAAAGGTTTTGGGTAAATTTACGTTGGTTTGCTCCAATCCTGTCGATATCTTCCAGGAGGGAAGGCGACCAAAGTGGGCATGCATACTCCAGGAATGGTCTCACACATACTTTGAAAGCCCACACTTTAGTTTTAACATTACCAGAAGTGAAACAGCATTCAATTATAATTGTTAGTCTTTGATAGGCTTTTGTGACAGTCATGTTGCTATAAATGGATGGCTTCAGATTACCAGTTAAGCTGATCTCAAAGTCATTAATTTCAAAAATTGCAGGGTACAGCTGGTATTTAAGAGAGTAGCAGAGACAGATATTTTGGTGACCGACGTGCTAAGCCCGGCATTGCCTTCAAGAGCGGCAGCTGCTTATCGTATAGCTCCACTCCGAAACATAACATATCGAATCGATCAGAGACAAGAACTAATAAACTGGGTTTACCTTATGGACCCATCTTTAAGTCTTTGGCAATTATAAGTGGTGGATAGTCGATTATGGTGGTGGTTAATTTTTAATTTTTTTATTTCCGTTGGGACATCCACTGAATAGTTTCTGGTTGTAAAAATAATAATACCTGTAAAATATTTTCTTGATATTTTAAAGGGATATACCCCCTAGCGCCATTTTTTCTCGATCGTCCACATCAAGTACGGCCCCAAAGGTCTATTTACTTACCGTTAGTCTTTCCCTTGCTAAAAATCCGTTTTAAAATGTGGCGGTTAGGAGTTTTTCTGTTGAATAATTGTTAACTTTATTTACTGCGTTCCGCACTATGTAATGCATTGCGCGCTTACAATAACCATGCCGTTTCATCTCTGTGTTTAACATGTACTAATTTTCTAATAATCACCATGAGATCAAATATCCAAAAGACTAATGTGGTAAAAATTAAAATTAATTACTCCAATAGATCGACGAAGCAAAATTATAAGATACTAGCCAAAAAAATTATAAAATGTGATTTTAAAATACGAGAATCATTCCGGTTTGTGACGACACAATTAATACGTTCACGCTGGCTTGTTTATTAGGCGCAATACCAACTGAGATTGTAGCTTCATTTTTCGCTGCGAGGAACTAAGCTACTGTCTCAGTTGACCTTTACTATGATAAATGCGCGGATGCGATCGACACGTAGCTGTTTTAAGGCAGACGGTATGTTGCTTTAATATTTACTGGTCGCTACCTAAATATTAAAATATCTCTATTTATTGGGTTTGTGCTAATCATGCCGCGTGAATCAAAATAGTTCCGAAGTAGATGGCAAGAGAAAAAAATAATATTTTGAGACATCCCAGTTTGTGAAGTTGTCGTGAAGACAAATTCAAGACATCATGGCAGAAGTTATCACTTCTAAGAAATCTAAAGAAATTTGGTTAATTGGACAACAAGACAGTCAAATTCCTAAAACCAAGTTACCATCACATCGAGAAGTAATTAATAGCACATTTTATCCACCTTCTCTTACTTGAAATGAAGACCATTCGCGGGAGTGCTACTGGAACCGTGGAAAATGTGTTTGAAATTTGGGTAAAAGGTACGGATACCAATACATTCACTAGCACAAAACATATTGAGATCGTTGACAAAATCTACGAGAAATGGCAGAAGTTGAAGAAAAATCAAAACAACAAGACCAAACGATCCAATGTACTTCTTGAAAGAGAAACTGCTTTCAGTAATGGTCTTAGGGGACATCTTTAAAGATGGGTATGCGAAAAACCCAATTGTTAAAAGAAATAAGAGTCCTTGGTATTTCTTGGTAGCTCTTGCCTCCTCCGACGATAGTATCATGCTGGGAGTGGGAATTCATCATCCATGAAGGCGAGAAGCTAACTTCTGAGAAACGCGAGGTAAGGAGCCTCTTCCTAAAAGGAAGCGAAAACAAATCATTACTCCACATATCAGCTGTACTAGATCGCACTAAGGTAGCAATCATAATGCAACAGCCTTTTTTTGTATCACCGGGGCAAAGTTTTGGCCAACAGTCAATCGTTTATCAATCTGCCGAAGTCGCATTGAGTTAAGAAAACGAATAGCAGAAGCAACTAAAGGGAAATTTAGTTAAACAATACCCTTAATAGTGCATTTGGGACGGCAAGCTTCTGCCGGATGAAACTTGAAAGGATGTGGTTGTTCGGCTCCATATTAGTGATGCTGTTAGATATTCTGCAGCAATTGGGGTGTACTCACAACATGATAGATATCTGTTTTGATACGACAGCTTCGAACACAGGAAGAAAGAAGGGAGCATCTATTATAACTGAAGGATTCTGCTTGTAGGGCCACATTTTTGAGATTGTTCTTGCGAGTGTCTTCGACGCTGAGTCCATCAACTGGGCGTTATACACCTATGTTTAAACGGTGTCAGTCAAAATGGTTTTCCATTAAGCCAATAAACAATGGTGACTATAGAGCGGCAACTGATAATGAATACAGAGCCAATATCGTAGTAGGCTTTAAAGATGACGTAATTACCTTTGCTAAGGAAGAACTAGCTATCCAACAACCTCTTGATGATTACAAAAAGCTTTTTTTTTCTTTTAAATTAATTTCTTTTGAGCCTTAAGTCAGCCGAAGCAATTTAATGCTCGTATGGCTGTACCGGTTCAATTTTGAACATTACCAGGCTCTTTAGACAAATAGAAATATCTGGTAAAGGGAGGTGCTCACTATTTTGTTTTGTGAAGCACACCTCCTCGTGTTATTCACTTCATGGTTCCAGGTGGACGACACAGGGCATGATGGGTGTCAAAACTAATTTATGCTGTTAAATGTGGTTGTTACAGAAAAGGTTTCCTCTTACGAAGACAAAAGAAAAAGCACTTCATGATATAGCCATTTTTGTAGCAAGTTTCTACCTGAAAAAGAGGTTCCCAAGCTCCTTTTCCGACAAAAGCACCGTCAAATGATTTATTGTTGTTGCTGGAATTACACAGATACAAGAAAGTAAATGAAGTACAGCGAATGTAGCCATCAATACATTTTCTGCACATCTCTGGTATCTTTCTGAAGAACTGTTGACTCTTGCATTCTTTAACAGAACGGTAAGTAAAGACATAAAACGCTAAATAGTTAGGGCCCATCAAGAAGGAAGTAGTCAGGAAAACCCCGAAAGTGCTACTGTCGATCAGGATTCCATTGAGGATAACAGCTTAGAACAGTTTGCCTCAGTGGACGACCTTAATGTTTTTCCAACTAATGGGATCGATTACAAGTTTATGGAAACCGTCCCTGAAGAATGGATACTTAATGAAGAATACGTTGTTGCAGAAAAGTGAATAGAAACTGTAAAAGTTGTAAATGACACAGCAGAATTTGGAGTTTCATTTATGGAAGACTACAATGGCTTTCACACGTCGTGTGATGAGGAACAAAAACAGTACTTAATGCAGGATGTAAGTTAACACAGAAAATTTCCAGACTTTCACAAAGCAACACTTATTTCTTGACTAGACTGCAAGTGCAAAACACCGCTGCAGTTCACCATTCCTGTCTAGTGTCCATTAGTCTTTTACTTTTCTTTGAAATTTAACAGCCAGAATGTTGCAATATTAATACTGTAATATATTAGACTAACAAAATAAAAACAATTCGATCTGGGTAGTTAAATCAGCCTTGTGTGCATTAAAAACATTAAAACAAGCTATTAGCATTTTCGGCTCAAATTTACGGAAATCATGACATCAGGTAGCGACCCCTAAATGCGGTCCAATTTCGAGTTAGTTTTGGCACAAGCATTTTTTCATCAACAGAAACCATTTCCAAGGGTGTCCCGTTGCAAATTCCCCAAAAAATATTTTCCCATTTAAATAAGGACCACCCTACTGTAGATCGTTCAAATAGTTTGCAAATAGCAAAAGCCATAGTACTGACCCCTGCGGTACACCACTAATAATATGAAACGGGTTAGAATAGGAGTCACCGACTAGCACTCGCTGCGATGTATCTCCACAAAAAGCAGAAATCAACTTCAAGAGGTCACCAGGCACTCCCAACCGTTCAAGTTTGTAAGCCAATTTCGAGTGGGCCACTGTGTAACGAGGTCTACACGTCTACTCTTTCGCATTTATTGCTTCACCCGAATCGGCCTATCAACTTTACGTTTATTTTTTCGTTGCTTTAACCCTGTTGTTCTCTTACCCCGTTAAGTGTTGCATTCTCAACAAACGGGCTGAAGATCTCTGAAGATACTTCTTACTGTTAACTTCGGATCGGTAGCTCGAGCGTTTTCCAGACAGAATTCGTTAAAGCTGTTTAACGGAATAATTGAATGACGCTTGTGGCTGTGCGTAACGTTTTGCTTTGATTGATTATGGTGATTAGCGGTCGTTAACTCAAGGTGATTGTGCTTTACTAATCACACGATACCAGAACTAACCATCGTAATCGAATTAGGACATCAAATCCTTACCCTGCGGTCTGGTGTGGTCTAGTGCAGATGTGTAGCTTCATTGCACTGTCCGATTCGTATGGCAAAGTGCAAAGCTGTTGTTGTCGCGGTAGCATACTAGCGGTATGCGGACACATCATAGGCGCTGGACAATTAGGCACCGGACACTTAGGCACCCAAATTTAGACACTGGACAAATAGGCACTCGGACAAATAGGCACCCGGATAAATATGCACCCGGACATATAGGCACCCGGACATATAGGCATCCGGACAAATAGGCACCAAGTTAAAAATGTTATTTTTAATTGGGATGGATTGTTCTCAAATTGGGGGTGGGGAAAAAAATGTTTGCTATAAAATGTTCGTAGCGTTCAAAACTGGTAAAGATTGTTGGCATCTTTATTACATCTCTGATGTTATGTGATAGCCACAGCGAGCGCAGTAGCACGAGTGAGGCAGCGTAATTTGGAACTTTAATTCACCACACAAAAATTTCGGGAAAAAAATGCAAAAACTCCCCCAACGGTCCACACGACTAAGTGTCTCAGATAGAAACCAAACGATAGCATCTCTGATGTTGTGTGTTAGCCACAGCGAGCGCGGCAGCGCGAGTGAGGCAGAGAAATTTGGAACACATTAATTCACCACACAAAAAGTTCGGGAAGAAATGCAAAAACTCCCCCCCAACAATCCATACGACTAAATGTCCCAGATTTAAAACAAATGATACACAATTTGATGGCAATCCATCCCAATTAAAAAAAAAAAAAAATTTAAAAAAAACTTGGTGCCTATTTGTCCGGTGTCTATACATCCGAGTGCCTATTTGTCCACTGCCTAAATTCGGGTGCCTATGTGTCCGGTGCCTATGTGTCCGGTGCCTATGTGTCCTACATCCCATACTAGCAGTGTATTGTTGCAATAGTTCTGTTCTGTAGAGGGCCTTAGGGCTTCGGGCAGATGACCAGGAGTGGTTAACGCTCGTTAAACCCTTAAACCCTTCTGTAGTTGGCCGTAGCGTGTAGCAGGCGTAGACTACGTGATGGTTTCTTGTCCGAAACGGGTAGTGTCACTGGAGAATAGTACTACACTATATTTGAACACAACCAGTGCGCTTTAATGTTGTAGTTTCCTCCTGAAGCTAGGACTGTAAGTAACTTGTGTAAAGAAAATTCCTTAGTCCATCCGTTAAATTGGTTTATATTTCACTTCAAGTCTACTTCCTTCTTCAGGACGTGGTGGTTGTTGCGGAATCTAGGTGAGGATCCTACGGAACTCAAGGCTAAGGCTTATAGGGGAAGCCCAATTGCAGTCATCGGCGCGAGAGTTCGATCGAGTTAGGCACAACACCACATTGTTGGCAGCGGCGGGATAAGATTAATCCACTGCCAACCAGTGGCGCACCCAGAGGGGGACTAAAGAGGAGCACTCGCCCTTCCTAAGATCCGAATTTAGCAGTAAAACTAAGCAATGTGCAAGAACCTCGATTTTTTTTTCTACTGACATCGTAAAGCCCCTCATTTTCGTTTTAAGTAGTGTAAAAATACTCTCTACAACCCATATTCGTTTTGAGCCCAGGGTTTCCTCTCACATAACCCACGCCCCCCCCCCCCCCCGTGGGAAGAAGAATTATTTAGAACAAATACGTAGGGAATTTGCTACCATTAAGACAATTTCTCAAGTTTAGCTTCTTAAAAGTACATTTCTCCCAGCGCCATTTTTCTCGATCCTCCACTATATGATGCTTTGCGCGCTTATAATGACCTTGCAGTTTCATTTGTGTGTGCACATGTACTAATTTTATTCGTTTGCTAATAATCACCATGAGATCAAAAATCTAGAAGACTAATGCGGTAAAAATTAAAATTAAATATGCCAATAGATCGCCGAAGAAAAATTATAATGTACTAGCCTAAAAAATTATAGAGTGTGATTTTAAAATACAAAAAATTCATTCCGGTTTGTGACGACAGAATCTTTAGGTTGATGCTTTTCGTGTACCATTTCCCAAAGCCAACTGAGACAGTAGCTACGTTCGTCGCTGCGAAGAACGCAGCTACTGTCTCAGTTGACCTTGGCGGTAATAAATGCACGGATGGCGATCTGTACGTGGTGTTATATGGCAGGCGGAATGTTACAAGGCAGGCCGGGTGTCCCTTTAAAGCATGAAAAATCACTGAAAACTGTTATAAATGCGTTGTCTTTCGGACCCATTTTCATATTTGTTTGCCCCCTCCAAACAAAATTACTAGAGGCGCCACTGCAGCCAACTCCGCATTGTTGTCATCGACGGATTCATTTTCGTAAACCACGGCAAATTCCACATCGTTGGGTACCACGAAGTGAAATTTTTGTCAGGTGCTGAGAGGGTTTGGAAGTGTGCGGTAGGCACGAAGTTGCAAAAGTTCTTCGGCGGGTCCTGAACAGCCTCAACTTACTCGGCGATTACGGGGAAAAAGAATGGTGGCGTGCATCAGTTGATTCTTCGAGCGAATTATCGATCCATCGGGAGGAGAAGCTCATTCACCCGAAATGGACAGACGAGAGGGATAGCCCGAAGAGCGGACGCTGGACACATTGTTTTTTACGTGTAGTGCAAAGAAGCCCCATGTCGAGTCTAGCCGTTGCTCTCTGCCGTCTTGTTGTTATCTCGCCTCTGCGCGAAGCTTGGAGCGTCCCACTTCATGGTGCAATCCTGGTTTGTATCTCGATGGGCCTTGACGTAGTGTTTTTGGATTTTTTATTTTTATTTGCTTTAATTTCATGGAATTTAGATCAAGAGTGCTTATTTAATTCCACCAAATTCTGTACTCATTCTTTATTAATATTTTGATTTGTTTCTGTCTTGTTTAGTTTGTGATCCTTTAGTCTTCGTCCTTGTTTATGCTAATTCTTGTCTTCCTATAAGTTGTCAGTTAACTACTGAATTAACTAGTAATTAACTGGACTAGTAATCTGTATGCCTTTATTTGGATTAATCTGAATCGCCCCTTAATACATTAGAAAACAAAAACGAACTCAAAAACGAACTACGGACAAAGCCGCTGGTAGATTGCTGCGGACAAACCAACTTCCAAAAGAAAGACTTGCACTGAATGAGCAAGCGAAGCGAGCGAAATTCAGTACGTTTGCAACGAGTGCAGACAACTAGCTAGGTATGTCAAAGTATCACGTATTAGAAAACAAAAACGAGCTCGTTTGATGTTTAACGTAAGGTTTAACTGATCCGAAGTCAAAACAGCAAAGGAATACAAATAAACTTTCCTGTAGGGTTTCATGTAACCTAACTGCTGTATGCATATGTTTTTACATTTTTCACTTTAGAACGCTTTAGGTCAGATTAGTACAATCTACTTGGCTAAACGACATCACTGAAAAATCGTAAACACCATACTTTTAGTTTGCTTAGTACAGACCTACAGATTAAGTAATTCAGGCTTCGTGCGAGTCCTTGAAGACCTGGAAATGTCGTTGAAAGTAAAAATGAAATACCAGTCCTGAAGTCTTGAATATGAAGTCTTGAAAAGTGGTGAATGTATCAATAGCATGATCGGAAAGGATCGACTTGACTTGAATAAGGCTGCACAATTTAGCCCTGAAAGTAGGCTAGTGTATAGCACTATATTAATCTTAAAATAATTTTGAAAGTTTGGATATGGTTTTAATTTTATTTACGTGTCTCCCCAATTTTGTTCACGCCTATTTTCATCGCTGGCATAGTCGACATCATTGATTGTTGTATTTTGTTTCGCTTAAAACCATAACGCCCTTTACCATACGCCAATAGACTGCAAGTCGCTGAACCCGGGCCCTCGAATTTAACAACTCTAAAACCTTAACGAAGCCTCTTTTTGCTCCATCGCCTGTTGCAACCCCCCCCCCCCCCCCCCACCGAGAAATTTTGTCGATACACGTATTGTCAGGCGGGCCGTCTGTACTTAACTGGGTTAATTCCCAAGGATTGGGCGAAATACGAAAGACACCCTGAAGATTTCAATGTGCCTGAAAACATTGCAAGACGGAAGAAAAAATTCAGCAAGACAGCTGAAGGACTCCAAAAAAAAAAAAAAAAACTGACACGTGACTATATTAGAATGCTGTATTTGAGTGCTCCGTGCAAAAATTTCTGCTCAGTAAAGGAGAATGACGATGGCTGGACAAGGTATGCTACTTATCTCATAGTGGTTCCGTTTTTTTTTTGGTGCAATTGTTTTTACAATTGTTTTTCTAGTTGGGGGAACATATTCAAGGCTGTTTTACAAGTTCTTTGTGTTGATTACGATATTCACCATATGATGAAAGAAGCACTAAATTCGAAATAGTTGAATTAATGGAAAATGCATTCCAAGGCACTCGTGTTACAGATAAAGATATTTTCAAACAGGCTATAAAGTCAATGAAAATTGGGTGTAACAAACAAAGAACGTTTAAATTATTCAGATCAAAAAGAAGCAGAAGAAAAGCGTAATGTTTAGAATTAGAACCTAGAGAAAGAAAAAACGTCTAGTTTGGAAATCGAAACTCAAGAAAGAATTAGTAGGCTTGAATTAGAATTTGGTGCTCGAAATAGCGACAGTGCTCATCAGCAAAATAACGTTAATCAGGTCTAACGTGGCAGTTTAGATATGAAAGACTATTACCAAACGTTAAATCCGAATAATGGGGGAGGAGGTTCTGTTGTTTTTATCAAGTTTTGTCCGGATTTGTACTAACATGAATGTTGCGCGAGAAAGATAATCAGCTAGGTTGTTGGCAATGTTGAGTGGTACTGCAAGGCAAACTATAGCTAGGCTCAGTGATGCTGAATTTCAAAATCTCTCTGTTTACGTTGTTAGACGACGAAAAAAAAAAATTTACTTTACTAAAAAAGCAAACTATCAATAAACGGATATAAGGTGTTTTTTTTATGAATTTCCGTTTATCGAGCAAGCCAACAGTCTCATTTTGTAGACGCGCTTCCTTGCAGTTCTCTGATTGGCTGACATTGCTGGCTTAGCTTTTTCTGGTGTAATATGACGTCATTAACACCAGCATGGCCGTCTCCTTTCCGGAACATGGCTGCCTCCTTCGTTTAATCCTTTGCCTGACCCGGAAGTAAGTTTGTAACGTGAAAAATGGTCTATTGATGCTTCTTGGCCTACGAAAATTATCGTTCTTCTTTGGTTTTAACTCCGGTGAAGTGTTTAGCTAGGTAACCTTCAGTGCAGAACAAGGAAGGAAACAAAAGCACTCCGTTTTTTGCTAACAAAAATCCCATTCATATGAGTAAAACAAATGAACTTACTATGACCAAGTCTATTGAAATAAACGTTTCAAGTTCGACGCCTCAGAGTCCAAAAAGGGTTCCAAAGGGTTTAACGAGCGTTAACCACTCCTGGTTATCTGCCCGAAGCCCTAAGGCCCTCAGAGTCTTTTAAAGGTTAACAGAAGTGCTCTCTCTGAAGCTCAAAAGCAAGACGTGACCTTGGCTAATTGTCGCAATGTTGTGGACAGCAAGGCCGACGGGTGCAAGGTCGTTGGTGACAGCAACAATTTCTTCTGGGCAGACAATGTGCTTTATCGCGACAGTTCAGACAGGAAATCATGAAATTGGGACATGAAGACCCGCTTGCTGGACCCTTGGGGAAGTAAGAAGACCAAGGAAAGTCACTTGAAAGAATTGCCTGCAGCAGTAGACAAATTCGTTAAGATGTATGTTACTTGCTAGAAAATGGGAGAAGCTCATACTTTAACAATAGTACCGTGGGTAACTGCGTCAGTTACTGTGGTCCCATTTTCAAGAATGATTGCGGTAATCTTCGGTCCACTCAAGCAAGGAAGGAGGAGAATCATTGCTTGCTCGCGGTTGAAAAGACATTCGTCCCAGAGGGGGCAGTGAAAGGATTTCTCTACGTGCTTGTGTGTAAGAAGTCGTTCAAGCGAGAGGGGGTAGGAATGGCTATTACTACTCCAGACGCCCTCCCGTATGACAACCGTAGCTTTGCCGGCCCAATTCAAGATGTCAGGGCGGTTATACAACGACGACGGAAGACGGAAAATCGGCAGGGGACGCGTTCAGGTACAACGGATTGGCAGATTTGTTCTGTGTGCCAAGTAATTTGGGTTGATAATAAACTTGAAGACGTGTTGGTAGGTTAGAACGAAAATTAAAATGACGGATCATCAAGTTAAAGGACGGACGAGGTAGACCAGGGACGTCAAAGTCGAGAACCTTAGTGTTCCAGTGCTTCGTGCTTCAAAATGTGGAAAAGGTTGTTTCACAACAGATTCTGCAAATGGGAAGTGCGTTATCCCCCAAAAAATGATGGGGAGGACCATCACGAGCCATTTGTTTCCCCGCAAGCTGTCGGAAACAGAACGAAATTATGGCACAGTCAGGAAAAAGAGATACATAGACAATTCATAGTAATACACAAGACATCCTTTAGAGTGAATCTGGGATTGGTGTCGACATTTTTATCACATTGTTAACGGTGCTGAGTGTAACGGTACATGGATTGAGAGTGGTTTGTGTACGGTTAATTTTGTGTTGCCTTCATGAGTTCATGTGATGCATTGTGTATTGTGACGGTAGTGTGGGGTATGATGTGTAAGTTGTGTAGTGTAAGTTGTTAGATGGGGCGTACGGCTGAGGGCCATGGCTCCAAATAAAATATCGTAAGTTTACAAGCTTATGACTGAAATCCACCACAAACTAACATGGAAGAACACTTGTCAACACTCTGAGTAGGTCATTTGAAGAGTGTGTTTGGTTGTATATGCATTGGAATAACATTTGACAGCTAATCCCATTTTGTTTTACAGGAAATTTATGCATAAATTTCGAGTTTAGCGTAACGTGCATAGGCCTATTTATTGCTTCAACCGAATCGGTGTATCAGCCTTAAGTATATTTTTTTCGTTGCTTTAACCATTTTGTTCTCCAAGCACTTAAAGTTGTTGCATTGTCAGCAAACGTGCTGCAGGGATACGTGTTGTTGCTATCCTCGAAACGGTAGCTCGAGCGTTTTCCAGAAAGAATTCCGTTAAAGCTGTGTTACGGATTTATTGAACACACTTTGTGGCTGCTGGCCACCTTTTGCTTTGATGGGTTGTGGTGATGAACGGTCCTTAACTCACGCGATTGTGCTTAACCAATCAAACGATACCTTTGCTAACCATCGTAACCGAAATTAGGTCTTCAAAACCTGAATCTGTGGTGGTGCGGTTTAGAGTGCAAGTTTCATTATACTGTGTTATTATACGAAAGTGTAAAGCTGTTGTAATCGCGGTAACTTACTAGCAAATATTTTGTAGTACTTCTGTAGTTGGGCGTAGCATGTAGCAGGTGTAGACTATGTGACGGTATCTTGTCCGAAATGAGTCGTCACAGGAGAAATACAACAAGGTATTTGTGCAACCGGTGCGGTTCAATGTTGTATTTTCCACGCGATTAACTATAAATAAGTTGTGTAAAGAAATTCCTTGGCCCATCCATTAAATCGACGGGGACTATATGTCGACGTTTAGGTTGCTAAGGCTTGGGGCTTGGGGGGGGGGGGCCGGGCGGGAGAGCCTGACTGCGGTCATCGTGACGATAGTTAGATCGGCTAGGGCTCAACATCACAACAGGTTCAAATGCCTTGTAAAAGTCCAAATAAATAATATCTGTTGAAACACCAGCGTCCAGGGCACTGGTCCGTAAATTTACGCATGCATGTAGTGGCAAATAAATTGTCTGCCGGTTAAAAAAAAACCGAATTGGTCATCACTGATTAGCTTGGTGTATAAGAAATTGTTGGTCAGAAAAACCGATTTTACAATATGGAATCCATTACCTTGGATGGGTTACTGTCGAAGCGATTGGCCTGCAATTTAAAGTGTAAGCTGCATTGTTGAAAATTGAGATCACAATTGCAGTTTTCCTAACATTTGGGTGCATACAACACTCGGTGGAGAGATTGAAAATGAAGGGAAGCAGAAAGCCAACCAATTTGATAATTTGCTTATAAAAAATGCAGAATAGCCGTCAGGTCCAATTGTGTGACTTGGTTTAAGGCCATGCATGTGTGACACTTTTGTACCTAAACGGGACAGAAAGCCAATTTGGCTCGAGCGGTTAGGACTCCGGCCTTTGATTTCAAAGGTCGTGGGTTCGATCTCCCGCTCAGGCAGTCTGACATTTAAGTCCAAAAGGCAACGTAAATAGGTTTGCATCCGTATTTAACACTTTTGTACCTAGGTAGGCTACACGTTTCAGTCGTACTGTAGAGTGTGTGGCGATTACTGGTACGTCCGACTGGGCCTCACCACTAACGCCACAGCTAAGGAAAAAGCTCCCAAAGTACACGTGGGCCAGATTTAGGTTTAAGCTAAGCTGGTGAAAAAAGAGGCAAAACTCTATAGGTTCAGTCCCCATGATGTTTTAATTATTATAAGAAGGCGCGTTGGAAGGCTCAGGCTTGCCTGACGTACACGGGGTCACTTTACATTTGCTCAGGGCCTAACCTGGAATGTCAGCTATCTAGGCTTACTTAGCGTAAGATAGAATTGCAACTGTGTTCGGGTTATTGTTTGGTTCGGGTAATTAATCTGCCACTTCTGCCGGATTGCTGTGATTCACTAACAACGGGGTTGATCTGGTTTGATGTTACATTTGGGAACTTAGGGCAAAGTTAGGCAAACAATTCTAGTTAAGCTGGCCGAAATTACCTTTTGGACTGGGATGGTGGGAGGACAGTGGCGGCGGAATGAATCCTAATTCGGTTCACCCTCTAATTGTTGAGAGCACCGGGCGAAAGACCAAGCGAGCTCGAGCCGTTACAATAATTGATGACGTACAAACTACAGGCAATTCGTGTGTTACATATTGTTGCAATAATAATCAGCGAACAATGAAAATTAGTTTTGAAGTTACAATGGGTAGTTAAAATATGACGTCATCTTAATATTGGACTTGAATTCTCAAGTGACGTCATCAGTGGGAATTCGTTGGGGTTGCATGGTTTTAACATTTGTAGTCTGAAATAAATCTCGCTACAAGGGGTTACTGTAAAGTGGTTTTAAAGGCCGTGCTATATAGTATGCCGTCAGACGTCGGTTTTTTGTCATATCGGCTAAAACACGGACTCCTTTTGTTTCACCTGGTTAGGCCGAGTCATTCAGGTCACCGAATCTAAAGGATCCACCGGGTGAACTTATTTTCGGGTCACCTGGTAGCCCTAATAGTGTCTACGTTCTCGCACTGAGTGAAGGTCTTAAAGGCATCATAGTAGGCCAACAGGACGGTTTTTGTTATTGCGGCTGAAACGCTAGCCTTTTTTATTCAGCCGGGTTAGGCCGAATCACTTAGTTCGCCAAATCTGCCTGGGTCATCTTTTCAACTTATCTCCGGTCACCAGGTACCATTTAAGTATACTTCCGAGCACTGACGCAGTTAAAAGGTACATCTCCAGCTCATGTAATAAGTCTGTGCAAATTCTGTTTCCGAAATATTTTATTAATTCTGAAAAAAAAACAAAAAACAACTTGCCACGCATGATACGTTAATAAAATTTTAATGGAAGGATCATTATGTTGGAAAGTCTGGGTTTAATTCTAGGGAATCTGGTTAGGTTTACGAATTTTAACGTGACGGCTTATTTGAACCTCGACAAAGGAATTAGTACGAAACCGAAATGTTAAAATATTAAACAGCATTTATTACTGGTATATGTGCAATTACTTATGCGGCTCGTTATCTAGACTTTGCTTTCAACTGACGTTAATAGCATTATCGGATTATTCTTCATTAAATTCTCTTGACAAAACTGTGGTGGAGGCAAGTACAACAAGCCAGAAACCTCAAACAGTTGCGTTGTGTGGAATCCCTCCCTGAAAGAATCATTAAATGTAGGATGTGATACTATACGGGTTTGACAATAGCCTCTTCGCCTATTGGCTGTTGTTAATAATGACAAGTAACTAAAGACGACATTTGTAGAATTCGGGTGCTAAGGTCAAAAGACAAACTCTCACGACGCATTAAAACGAAGTTATTTTTACTTTGACGGAAGGATTGACAAAAAATAAGTATTATATCGTATTCTACTAAACAATCGTATAAAGCCATCCGTGCAATGTCGAAATAAAGATGACCCGATGTAGACTTCCTAATATCACGAGGAAATGAAGCCAGTACCTCTTCTCGAACGGATTAACTTCATTCAACCCAAAACGGTACAGAACGAATGATTCAGCTTATGGTAATTTTAAGTTGTGAAGGAGCAGAGATTCACTTCTTTGAAAACGACATTTTTGTGTGAATACTGCATCTGTATATTCAACTAATTTTCCTTGTACCCATGGTTGAATTTTTTTGGGGTCATACTACTACACTCCCCCCCTCCCCGCCCCCGCCTTCACATTAGTGTTATACAAAGCGATAAGAAGCCCGCAACAATGAATCACATTGTTTAAGTAAAATAACTCCCTCTTCGTTGGTCTCGAATTCCTATCGCATCTCCTTCCCTCAACCCTTACCTTCTCCGTATTACAGACGTGATATACCGAGCGATAAGCCCGCATCAACGATCGTGCATGTAGTGATTGTTACTCAACCAACTTTGAAACAATTCAACACGGCTCTAAAAGCCTGCTTCACAAATTAAATACGTCTCTCTATTGGACTGCAGTCAATTGTTATACGATTTGGAAGGTATTGGAAGGCCATTGTCGTCATCTTTTGCGGCCATTGTTATGTTTTTACATTTTAATGCATTTCCTGGCCTGATGCCAGTTTGTTTTCGGGTTGTATCCTTTGTTTGTTGTGGTCTGCTGATTGTTGATTTGATAATCGGGCTGTTGCAGACATAGGGCCTTAGGGCTTCGGGCAGATGACCAGGAGTGGTTAACGCTCGTTAAACCCTTTGAAACCTTTGAACGTCTGGTGTTGCTATTGTTATTGTATAGGGTATCACCTGCTTTCCGAGTGCTGGGATCTAACAATGTCGAGGACGTGCAACGCCCGAGCCATTGCTGGATTCAAGGCTACCTAGACGTAAAGGCTTAACGTTAGAAATTCGACGCGTCGTCCATTTAGCCACCAATTCTGCCACCAGTCGCGCCACTTACACCCCAAAAATGAACTCCTCTAACATGCGGACTGAGGTACGTGTGACACGCGATAGCGGATTTTAAACTTAAAAAACTACATTGACACCAAATAATTTCAATTTCAATTTATTCTAAGTGAGCCTGGGCCGTACGCCATGCGCCGAACTACAGAAATAAAATGGTACACTAGAAAAAAAAAACAACAAAAACTAACAACCGTACAACACTAGAACTCCACTGCACCCAAACACCACAACTACAACACACCCTGCCATCCGGCCAGTAGCAAACATGGTCCACCTGCACACTCCCATTATGATCCAGACTGTGCTGTCACTCTACTGACACCAAATAATTAAACTTTAACAACAATGGCTTCACGCTACGTACCTCTTTGGTCACTTGATGACAAAACAAAGCCTCCGGAGGTTTAATTTCATGAATTTCAAGCAGAAGAGCAACCAAGGTACGCGTTTATTGTACTGTATGATGCGCTACGGCGTTTTCAAATCTCATTAAAAATGTGTTAAACGATCCATTGACGTAGCAGGAAATCGTCCGAAGACTTAAAGAATAGTCACCATTACCATAAAATAATCTTCGTTTAGCGCTGCAACACCGGTAAATCTAATAATGAGAAGATATCACGTTTTTGTGCATCCCGCTAACACTAATCAATGCTACGATAGGGGTTTTTCGTTCTTCGTACTTTCAGTTCAGCGCAACGCTTGGACGACGCGTCTAGCATGCTACGTGAAACCGAGCGTTATCGCTGAAACCGAGCGATATCCTTCTTCTCACCCGTTTTGAAGCTATCAATCCGAAATACATTGTTGACCGCAATTGAACTCGAGTGGAATGCATTGTTGTGTTTAGCCAAAAGAAAGTTTGTGTAGAATATTCGCTAAAACGCAATACCACACGCAACGTAAAGAGAAACGTTTAATTTTGAAAGCGGTTGCAATGTTGTAATTAACATGAATTCTTGAACGATTTTTTTTTTTACGTTAGAGGTGGGGATGTTTTAAAAAATTGTTCCGTTTAATTGATTAAATTCGGTTGTTTTATTCCATTTAATGGAAATCAACATTTGTAAAGTAGCGGTTGCAATATTGTGAGTAACATGTATTGTTGAACGTTGTTTTTTTTTTTTTACCTGTTATGTTTTTCTATTTGTTTCAGTAAATTTATTACGTTTGTTTGCTTTCTTCCACTTTTCATTTAACGGGGGCTGGGATCCACGTAGAGTGCTGGGATCCAGGATGCCAGCCCTCCGCCGTGGATCCCAGCACTCCTCGGCCTTGTTGATTGTTGCGATCCCGTCGTGTTGTATTGGTATAAGAGGACTGAGAGCTTCAAAACGGGTGAGAAGTTTTGTAGTTACATTGTTTCTAGGTTTTTAGATTTCTGCACAGGGCGTGAGACGGCTGGTCAGGGCTCTGCTGAATAAAGAATTGAATGATAATGTGGGCCTTAGGGCTGCGTTGAGCATATGACCGGGTGCGGTTAACGCTCGCTAAAACTCTGTGACCCTCTTTGTTAATGTGTTGTCTATGGTTACATGGTTGCTTTGCTTTGTCGTTACTATGGTAAGTGGTTTTTTTGTCTTTTTTTTTTTAAGTTTTGGTAGGGCAGACGACCATCTATAAATAAAATTGAGATGAATAGAGTTGAATTGGGACTGATAATCTTTTGAGGTTAATGTTCCATAATCAATCAATCAGTTTGGGTTCATGCTGTCTAAAAGCAACAACAAAAAATGAATGCTCTTGCTGCAAATGCTGGTCTTTTTTTCCCTAGCAACGTATGATGTTAACATATCTTTTTTTTTTTTTAATTTCATCATTTTATCATTGAAACATCTTAAAACAGTTCAAAAGTTAAATATGCACTCATTTTTTACTGTATACAAATACACAGCATTAAAATAAATCGTCCATCCCACACGCAAATAATTTAGATAAACAAGAAAATATCGCGCATCAGACACACCACCTTGCGTTCGGTAATTAAAGCTAGAATAAACTTATCATCCCAAGACCAAAGCCAAAAGCCCACCGTGAAATAGCCTCACAAAAGTTAACGTTTCATTAAAGTGCGAGGCGCCGATAAATTGTCGTCACATTTGCACGCATTGATAAATTCTTTGAAAAATACGTCATCATTCACCTTTTGAGGATTTAGTGACCAGCAGTGAAAGCAGTAACAGAAAGTCGAAATCTTCACGCACTTAAATAAAGAAAAATCGCAAGGCAAAGGGTAAACGAAGCAAACAGTCTGCATTAAAGACTGGCCTTGTCAGATTACAAGATACACTGATATGAGAAAGAAAGAAAAGACAACTGCCCCGACTGGAACACGAACCCAGAACTTCCCGCTGACTAGGCCGGGCGCTCTAACCACTGCGCTACCGGGGTGGAGGCCAAGAAGCAATGTTGCTTTCCCTCCTTGTGTATGTTTGTGACCTCTAGGTCACCACTGAGAAAGGCTGAACAGCTACCTAGCTCGGCTGGAGCCTGCAGCCAGTATCCGCCCCGGTAGCGCAGTGGTTAGAGCGCCCGGCCTAGTCATCGGGAAGTCCTGGGTTCAAGTCCCATTCGGGGAAGTTGTCTTTTGTTTCTTTCTCAGATTAGTGTATTTTGTATCATCACAAGGCCAGTCTTTAATGCTGACTCCTTCACACACGTTTTTCACTCTACTGCTGCAGTGAAACGACCTTGATCCGGAGACACCTACTGCTTGTTGGGGCACAAAAAGACGTAGTATA
>JAHWFP010272715.1:34386-55763 GCA_023313725.1 Lithobius niger
TTATACATTATATTAATTATGTAAATATATATAATTATATATATATACATATATATATATTTTTTTTAATGGTTAATTGTGTATATCCACGCTGCTACCTTATTGTATTCTGGCTATTGTAAAATTTACGAATTCCGTAAATTCACTGGGTAAAGTAAAGCCAGTGGCTGCCATATGACAAAGCGTCTTTTAACACAAGAGTGCATAAAGAGATCTGAGTATCAACTTTGTGAGCGGACTAATGGCGTTATCTTTGATAAGAGAAAATAAAAACCGAAACCAAACTAGGCCTACATTACTAAATTCGTAAATTCTCGGTAAATTAAAGGCGCCTGTTCGCCATTCGATAGATTGCCCGTATTCTAAACACAGCATTCCACTTTCCAGATTCTTAGTTATCCAATAGGCTGATGGGGGGGTCACGTGATCTCGTTTTAATTATGAAAATCGCGGTGTTGCGGCGAATAGCATTGTTCCATTTTTCATTTACCGCTATTTTCTTTATATTGCTCGAAGATTCCACGGTGCTGCATCCAGGAGTTGAAAAGATGAAAAGGCGCCTTTAAGCTAACTAGCTCATGTGGGATACTGCCTAGCCCATTGCAACCCAATGTGCACGGACGGCATACTTGGCTATAATTTTCTGTACCGTATGTAAGTTGAAGTCATTATTGGTCTTTTCCGCCCTTTACCCCTTCCTTGGGAAAAAATACGGGTAATTCTGGAGGGGCAAACCCCCCCCTCACCCTCCCACATGGCCGGAGATAAGGTGTAAAGTTTAATAAGGTAAACACGTAAGGCGTTTGTTGCAGTTATAAAGCTATAAAGCTCTTACCAGACTGTCTTCTGGCGGCTGCATGCATGGCGTCGCAAGATGGTTTACCAAAGACTTCAAAATTGGCCGATAAATATCACACTAACTACTTGAGTGAAGCAATTTTGACCTTGTCGCAGTCCAAACTTGTTCTTGGTGATGTTTTGAATGATGATAAATGTCATAATTATTTCAAATTGTCATGTAGGCCCAAAATTTGGAATCTAAAAATTCGGAATAAATAGTGCTGCAGATGTTGAAAATTTGCTCCATTGCTGCGCCCCCCCCCCTCCTTTCCTCCCACAAAAGTTGCTGAAAAGTTGCCCCAGGAGCCCAAGAAGCCGTAAAATGTGTTAAATGTCAAAGCCCCCCGTGTCCTGCTGGGGGAGCTTACAGCGCTCCCCAGACCCCTTAGTGATTATTCAAAGTTTTTTTTAGTAGCACATGGTGCCCCTTCAATCACTGTGACTCCCCCCCCCCCCCACACACACACACAAAAATTCCTGCCTACGACACTGTCACTGGTTGGTTACTCATGAATTTCTCTGTATTTGGAACATCCTGGAACCAAGTCCGGGGAGTGCTATCTAGTTTTGAGTATCACCCGTCCTTCTCCACTCGACTCGACCCGACAGTCGTGCGCCCGCGCCAAGCATCTCGTTGAATACGTCACCAGAACTGCGAAAAGCATCATCACCAGCATCTCTCCATGATCGGTTAGGTGCGCCTGGCAATATTGGGCGAATGGCTGGCGTCGTGCCTGCCGCAAAGCACGAGCCTCCACTGAGAAGCACTCAGTAGGCCACGAGGAGCGTGCGGCAGCTACCCGAACCCGTTCGAGCGTGGTTTGCGCCTCTCCTTGACTGCACACACACACAGTTCGCGGCCATGTGTTCGAATAGTAGGATGTATCCGTGGAAATGTGCGTTCGTTTTTGTGTCGTTGGCTGTATGCAATCATCTCGTGGCCAGTCGGGATATTACGATAGGTAAGTAGGTGCACGCCTTTTACCCCCGCTCTAATGCCGCGCCGTTCACGAGTGGAGGGAGGATTGGGGGATGGAGAGGGAATCCCCGTTAGCTGGGGATGAGCGCGAATTCCCAGGAAGATGCGGGAGAGATGCCGAGTTTAGTCGGGATTCCTCGGATGCTGCAGCAGCGTTCCTCGCTGCCAGCCATGTTGGGAAGCTAGCCAACCAGCCGTCGAATCGATGCGGGGAGCATTGGGCTCTCGAGCTTATTTGAACATCCAAGATCCCGGCCGTCCTCTTTCCAGGAGTGCGTGATAGATGGTGTGAAACGAGGGTTGAAGAGTTTTAGTGGGGGGGAAACGAATCAGCTGTTCTGAAAAGAGGTTGTGTGTGTACTGACGGATTTATTTTTGGAATTAAGCACATACCAGCTTCGGATAAACCGGTTCTATTCGTTTTTCACGTTGGTATTTACAGTTATAATGCTGTAAATATGAGACGTTCAGTTATTCATTTGCAAAAACCCTAACAATAACAAGACAAGAGGTAGTCAAATTTCAAGTTAATTTATTAGGAATGGCATGCAAGGACACCCTATAAGGTCAGTCGCCGGGGTTTCTATGCGGGTGTGTTTGCATTTTTTTGATGACTTGGGTCAAAAATTACCCTGTGCCATAGGTTTTATAGCTCGCAATGCACGGTGGTGACGTCACGCTAACACATCCCCACGTTAAAAGCGTAGTCGTTATATGCGGTTAATCTGAAAACCCACACACGACACCGCGGGTTAATTTTGATAACCCACACTTTTCACGGGGGTCACCACAACCCCTACTCCACCATGTGCTACAGCGTCACCACGTGACATATAATGACCGACTTTTCATAACTACCGTACACAACACAAATTCAACCGGCACACCCCATTGCAACCAGCGTAAAACAGGCACATTTGCGACCGGAGACATTTTTTGTACAACACGAAAAAAAAAAAAAAACTCGCGTGCTATGTTAACCCTAACCCGGCAACCTTTTGTCCCGATGGGACGAAAATTAGGCTACTGCCACTTTAAAATACACTTAAACTACGACTCACGCCCATACAACGCTTTATACTCCGATGTTATCTAAACTAGTAAAGTAGAACAAATACGGCTTTACCTTAAACATGGAATTCCGAAACAAGGACAGAAAAAAAAAAGCGCGTCTTCTCGTAGCTTTCTCGTTACTTTCCTAGGCAAGGAGTTTCTAGACCGGAAGTTTCCGTACAAGAATTTATATCGGTCTTACGTTAAATTTATGATAATTCACAAATAAAAATTCCAAATAAAAGTTTTTAAAAACTCAAGTAAGTCGATATGTTAGCTTGACGTCACACCTTACCAAAACATATATCCGCGAGATATCGACGGTTAACCGGCGATAATAGCCGTGAGTTTCCCCATACCCCCACCCCCGCGACATTGAACTCCCCCATTCTCCCATACGAGCAATTATCGCCGGTTAACCGCCGGTTTCTCACGGATATCTATTTCTTAACTAAGTTTCAAAAATTTAATATCACTCGTGCAGCGGTTAGACCAGACACGCGGAAACTCGTAGGCAACAACGTAGAAACGGCTTTGAAGCGTAGAAGATGTTTCTCTCTTCCTATTGTTGATGCAGCAACAATCGGAGAGAAACACGTTCTGCGTTAGTCTGGCACGTCGAATCAACTGGTCTTGTTGAACAGAGAAGCGAGATCCAGAGGGGCGATTTGTGACTATACTTTGTTCCACATTATGTTTGCAGGAAACTGACTGCATGACGTAACGTTAACTACTACTCAAGTGCAAAAAAATATGTAAATATTTCACTCATGGACTTGATAGTAACTATGTAGAATCTATAAGTGTGATATACGCATGTTTTTACACTTATAGAGCAAAAAAACGTGGCGGCATACAGTCAGTTACCTGCAAACATAATGTGGAACAAATTATAGAGCAGTGACACGACGTAGTATTATTGTGTATAACTCTATGCTGGAGCCTTAATGGGTTAGCTGCAAGGAGCACTGCATAGAGAAACAGAAGGGCGTCATACTGAAGCCGATGCTGTGAAGAGTGATTTCTTAGACCTAAAATGCGCGATTTTTGTTTTTGGAGAAAACAACGTTATTTTAAGCCCAAGAAATCCGCTCTTCCGTTGTTTTTCCTTCCATTTTTATGTAGTGCACCTGGTAGTTATGCCCTCCAAAACCCATACTGGTGCCAATATGGCGGCAAATGTCACTGCTCTATAGATTAGGCATAATAAACGAGTTACAACATATGCCATGGACATTCCCGTGTTTATAACATCTTTTTTGACTTATGAACCACTAATTTTTTTTACTCTGATGATGGCACCACCACTTTACTAGGATGTCGAAATATAAGGAGTAGGTCATTTTTTATGGGAGCTGGGAGAGGGGGGGGGGATGAAAGAAATAAAAACAATACCACCAAATATTCGATGATTCCCCCCCCCCCTCTTCAATACTCTGAAGTAATCCTTCCTGACTCCCCGCCCACTCAAAGTCCAGAAATAATCCGACCCCCACGCAAGGAATAAACTACCGTGAACATTTTTTACTCCTCTTAAAACCATGTAGAGGATTTTCTGTAGCAAGGTAAATACGTAGCAGTCCCCACCGACAGGTTACCCAGCTGCAAGGTAAATCTGCCTCGTTTCTGACAAAAGGGTACAAGGTTGACTAAACATTATTCTAGAAACTATTCAAAAAAGACGTTTTCTAATTATTTTAAACTCTTTCGTATCGAGGTTGGCGTACTCAGATCTGACGATCGCACAGGGTTTGGTCATGCTTGTGTGGCCGTAGCCGTGGCGCAGTCAGTACCCTAAAGCGGAAAGCTAAGAAGTAAGGGTTTTTTTTTCTCTTAGAAAGTTTGTTGAAACGCATATGAAAGCTAGTATTGGCACTGACAGCTGATTTGCCAGTTTTAAAATCTAGCAAACACTTATTTGAATAAAATAAAGGCAGTAAGAACACTAAATTCAAATAGTAATACGTCCACATGGTGATGATGTAGAAAGAAGCTTTCCAACAAGTAGTAGTGTCCGATGAAGACACGAGCACAGTCTGTTGAAAATTTACCAAAATACTGGTAAATTTTATTCTTTAATTCTGAAGTTTCTGCATGTTTATTCCTGAACATTCGGGAAACGTCTAACATCGAGTGCATTAATTAAATTTCCAAAATGCACTTGATGCAAGGAAGTTCGTTAGTGAGTTCTTGAAAGGTTTGGGGCTCTGGCCTGAAGAAGTACCTAGTATTAGCATGGGTAATATGGATTTTGTATTAGGTACCAAAAATTTCCAAGTTTCGAAGTGAAAGTTTGACAGTTTTGGTTGTGCGTGGACTGAGTATTTTATGATGTGTGAACTTCCGACATTTTGTTTCCTTTTTTTTTTAATATTGCTGTATTGCTCAGCCTGGCTACATGAGGAAACCTATATGGTTGATAACTAAAAATGGAATTATAGTAAAGTTCCTGCCATTAACCCTCTAAGTACCACAGGCTGAGAGCAGCTGTTGCTACCAGTCCTGGCAGCTGATAATTTGATAATTCAGCGCTGATGCTTGTTGAAATCAACTATTAACCAGTTCTGTGCAGCAGCCTTAAATTTAAAGACAACCCTCGTACATTTTTACAAAATTAGCTGTATTTGTTACATACATAAAAATGAAGGTACCAATTTTTAATACGAGGTCATTAACGACTCCTCCCCCTGCAGAAGAAACAAATACACTATATTTCGGGGATTTCAGCATCCCACTATGAAGTGCACAAATTCTGCATCATTCTATCAATTTCATAAACACAACAAATTCTATATCAAGGCACTGGAATAAAATTTAAAAAATACTAAAATAAATAAAAAGAACCCTAACAATTTGGTCAACACAGAAACTGTAGTGGGAGACCAACTTCGGGCCCTGTAAGTGCAGGAGCAGTCGACTGAATCTTATTTTACACTATATGCTTACCAGACAATGGGCGTGATTAGTCAATAAAAGAACGTTGTTGGGGAGGCGGCAGATGGTAATAACGTTTTGCACCGTGAAAGACTCATTCCCTAAAGGTGGCGTATTAATTTCTTGTGCTGGCTTTATTTTATGGAAACGATTCTCTAGTACTTAAAATTCTTAATCTGTTAATTCTTACACCGAGTGGGAGGTTTGAGAGAGGGGTGCATATATAGCCTAAGATGTTTTTTAGAAATTTTGACTGCTGGAAAAGTTACTTTTGTGAGCGAAAAATGTGTTTTACCTCCAGTCTGGTCTTGTTTTTTTTGTGTGTGTGACTTCCCCTTGACTGGGTCTACAAAAATGTAGGCCTGAAAAATCCACGATACCCTTTCTCCCAACCCCTATACCCGTCAAAAACAATGACCAGTCCCTAAATATGCTTTCATCAACTTACATCATTTCATCAACATGATGGCAGCGGTGGTTAGAAATAGAAATTCAATTTATGGATAGCTTGCCTTGACCCCAAAAATTCGGAGAAGAAACCTTCCTCTCTTTAGCTAATTTCTTCTTTTTTTAGGCTCTGCTAACCTCCTAAAACTGCAATAAAACTCTTAAAGGGCAATTACATCCATTTTGACATGCATGTTTGACTTTTGGATCACTTACACAATAACTAAACACAAGAATTGCGGTAAGAATACGTTACGTACGTCCGATACAACATTATAATTACTGCAACACCAAAACACGAGACGGGGGCCGCCATTGTTTTGCTGGAACGCGCAGAAATTAATGCCGACAGATGGTAGCCATCGATTTCGACACGCAGCCGAATGAGATAGCTCTATTGGGTGTGAGAGCTCAAGCGTCTCACGGCCTTAGCTGGCCACTACAACTGTCGGCCAGGTAAGGCCGTCGGTCGCCTGAGCTCTCATACCCAATAGAGCTATCTCATTCGGCTGCGTGTCGAAATCGATGGCTACCATCTGTCGGCATTAATTTCTGCGCGTTCCAGCAAAACAATGGCGATCTCCGTCTCGTGTTTTGGTGTTGCAGTAATTATATTGTTGTATCGGACGTACGTAACGTATTCTTACCGCAATTCTTGTGTTTAGTTATTGTTTAAGTGGTCCAAAAGTATCATGTGCATGTCAAAATGGATGTAATTGCCCTTTAAAAACCTTTAACAAATCTGACTGTTTTCCTCTTTTTCAACCAAGTGCGACTTTCAGGGATTAAAGTCACACTTTAAAAGTTCAGGAAACATTTATGAAAATTTATTGTTTTGTTAACCATAAAATCGCTGCTTCATTTGACATAAAAAAAACAAAAAAAGCCAGATAAATCGGTGCGCTTCACACCCTGTGCTTCATTAGACCACTGACTACGGAACCAACGTCGCTTACACGTTTAAGGAAGTGACGTAAAATGTGAAACACATGAATCGTGATGGATCAAGATGAAAAATAAAGTCTTCCTGACAATTCACAAAGGTTAATAGTATTTAAATTATTACTGAACAAAACTAAATGGATTTTTTACAACTTTTTTTAATGGAGCTACAAAGTTTAAAAAGTCCAGCCTCTCGCCAAGAGTTGTAAGGGCGCATTTATGCACCCACTCGCCTTCGCATTCTCGCAGCTAGAAGCTAGAAATCATCTGAAATTCCAACATGGCGGTGATTTTAGCTCTGCCGGCTCACAACGAAAACAGTCAATAATTATGTGGGTTGTCAAAGCGACTGGGTAAATGATTTCGTCAGGAGGGATTTTTTTTTATCGTATTGTTACGAATTATTAGACTGCAAGCATTTATTCACTCAAACGGTGTTAGATTTACCTATTCGAAGCAGCGTTGTCACCATGGCAACGACACATTTGTCATTGTGATTCAATTCTTAGCTGCGCGAATGCAAAGGCGAGTCGTTGCGCAAACTGCGCCCTAAGCGTTTGGAACTCACTACCCGAAGCTATTGCATGTGCAACTGAGGGTTCTCAGTTCAAAAATTGCATGACAGTCATTTTCATTGAATTTTTTAAAAACAAGTAACGTTTGTTAACGAACACTATTTCCACCTTTCTCATAAGCGTTTTCTTTCTTCGGTGATGTTTTTACTTGCTACTTGCTTGTAATAATTTTAATATTTAACCTTGTTGAATTGGCATGGTAACTTTATATTTTTTTACATCTTCCCTATTTTAAAATATAAGTTGTATTTTATTATGAGAGAAAACCCGGTAACCGGTGTTTGTAATTACTGATTTGTCTAGTTGCCGCATTTGGTCAACACCTTTCGTACAAATTGCCAACGAACGTGTCGCTTTTTTTTTTTTTTTTTTTTTTTGCAAACGCAGAGAAATAGCTTAACTGTGGCTGAGTGATATTTTTAAAAACTACTTAAAAATGCTTTTATAGATAATAAAAATTAGCTACCAAAATCTACGTAAAAAAAAAATTATTATTTCGAAAACCGCCACTAGCTGCCAACAGATGTCGCGTCTCTCCGTACAAAGATGCTTCCTCGAAGAACAGACCGCGAAGAAATGAACCAAACGTGGCGGCTCAGAGGCGTAACTTAAAAATTGGGGCCCGGAGGCGGGTGTATATTGGATGACCCCCACCCTTCATAAAAAATTTGTTATTGCTGCACAAGAGAGGCCAGTGGAGGGCCCCTTTCATCAAAAAAAGAAATGTAGTATGCCACCCAAGGCATTATCCCAGTAGAGGTCGCTCCCCTTCTAAAAAAACGTTGTTTTTACAGTGTAGTGGAGGGGCCACCCCCCTCCCCTTCATGAAAAAATGCCGTATTTGAGATACAGGCGAGAGCCCAGCGGAGGCCCTTCATAAAAAAATTGCAATTTTTACCACATAACGCAAGAGCCCAATGGACCCCCCCCCCCACTTTCATAAAAAAAAATAAAAAAAATAATCTTTTGCAACACAGGACACAACTTTTTTTACGGAACTTTAGTAGTAACTTACTTTGTCATATTTTGGGGTTACAAACAAATTTTAAATTGGAGCCAGTGAGGGGGCCCCCAAAGTCAGTGGGCCCGGAGGCGGCTGCCTCCTCCGCCTCATTGTAGTTACGACACTGTAGCGGCCATTGGGGGGGGGGCCCCCCCATACCGTTGTAGGTCGGGCCAGGCAGTTTACTGGCCATGGTAAAACTTACACAACACCACGACAATGAACAGGAAACTTGTCCACTTAAATTTTCGGTGGATAAAGGACGGCGTCACTCCATCAGTACTAAACGATACGCCGGTTACGTACGTAGGTCAAGGTTCCGACGTATCACTTAGTACTGACGCTTCTGATGAAGGTAGACGGACGCCGTCCTTTATCCACCGAAAATTTAAGTGGACCAGTTTTCTGTTCATTGTTGTGGTGTTAAGTTTTTCTGAACAACTGTTTTATTATTCACGTGTTACATTCAAATTGTATGTAAAAAAAACTTTTGACATATGAGCAATGTTGATAATGACGTTGGTGGTCTGGTGACGCCCAGGCTTCCTGTGTAAATAGGTCAGCGTTTTTTTTCTGTCTTTTTTGTTGTTGTTGTATATCGATAACGAAGCAGACAGGTTTTTTTTTCATAAATGTTAACTGAACCTTTTAAGTGTATTTTTTGTGGTCAAGGCAACCTATCATTATATTTAGCCAGTGGCGTAAATTACAAGGGGTGGGAAGGCAAACCTTTCATACATCTAGCCAGGGGCATTAATAAGGGGGTGGGGTGGCCACTTGCCCCCTCCCCTACCCTATATTGACATTCTTGGAAAATCTATTTATTCGTTAGTTTCTTCTTCATGAAACCATACATTACGTAAAGCAAGAAAAATAATCGTACAATAAAAATCCAGTGGTAGTACTTTTTCTAGTAGGGGACGTAAAGGGGGCTACACCCCACCCCTCACTCCCGAGGGGGAAAAAACCTTTATTTACGCCACTGCGTCTAGCAAATCTTGTTCGTGCCTTCCTACACGTGAGTAGGGCAAGTACCCATGCTTGACTCTTTGCGTTATAATCTATACCGTTTGTAGAAAGCCGTCGAGGAGAGAAGCTGCACGTTTCGCTTCCCGACTTGATTCGACATCACAGGAGTCTAATTTTACCTAAGCAAAATTAAAATGCGCTAATTTGCCAGCCCATGCAAGAGCTGGCATGGGATTACCCCAGTCGGCCTTAGCTTGGAGAATCCATTTCCTTCCTCCTTTCGTGGTCACTTCAACGAGGTTCCACGTGGATTGAACACAGCGAAACACGGACAGCAAAAGGATGGGGGGGGGGGGGAGGGATAGAGGATATAATTATTGAAAAATCCCAGAATGTTCTTTACACACCTAAACTGCCTTTTATAAACATACTAGCCGTCGTACCCGGCTTCGCCCGTGATTGTTTCCCAGTTTTCAATCAGTGTTGCCTGAACGTACAGTGCGACGGGCAGTTTTTTTTCCCCCGTAATACTCACCCTTTCCTCCAACCCTCTCCCTCCCATCTCCCCACCAGTTTTTCTTCCATTCTCCCTCTCCCTTCTCCATTCCCCTCCTACACACCTACCCGTCACTCCTCTTCTTCCCTACCTCCCCTGCGCTACGTTTGTAATTTTTTGTCTGTTTTTATCATTGGTTTGTTCGAAATTCTGTGACAATGAAACAGTGAGTTCAATGAACAAGGTTACACTTCATTTTGTCAGAGGTACCCGTGCCAGACCCAAAAGCTTGAAGACAGTGATTAAAGTCCCAGGCGGCAGTCCGGCTTATTCTTCGAAACATTGATTTAATTCCATGAAATTGTCCTATCCAAATACAGGATTCTTCACCAGTAAAAACTGAAAAATAAACAACAGCAATAAAAACTCGAGCAAGGATTTCATTCTCCGCATACTTTCAAACACCATTGTTTCCTACTTCGATGAAATTAATGCAGCTAGCAGTCATGTCAGATAAAAAAATAAAAAAATTAAAAAAAAGCCGTGAATAGCCGTGAGATTGATGAATTTGTTGAGTTAGTGCATCAACAAAAAAAAACTAAGAACTCGGAAGGTTAACCCTTTCATGCCCGCAGTAGCCAAATGGAAGCAAGGAAAAGATAAAGTCTCCAGGCGTGCTGCAAGCTTTGTTAAGTCGACCTGGGGACCGCGAGCAAAGCGAGGAGCAACAGCCCAGTGTTCAGCGTCTTCGTCTCCAAACCACACGGAGTGTCGTATCGAATCCTGCGACCGACCTAAGTATCGTATGGAACAGAAAAACAAGTAACCGAATTAATTCGAGCATGAAAGGGTTAAGATTGAGCGAAGCAAACAGTCTGAAAGACTGGCCTTGTGAGAGCACAAGATAATATCATACTAATTTTGGAGAAAGAAATAAAGAATACAACTGTCCCGACTGGGAATCAATCCCGAAACTTCCCTCATGGCAAGCCGGGGGCTCTAGCCGTTGTGCTACCGACGCTTAGGGCGTGTTTACACCTCGGCACGCCCTTGCATTCTGTCAACTAGGAGTCAACTAGCTATAATCATCTGAAATTCCAACATGGCGGCAGTTTTAGCTCTGCCGACTCGCAACGAAAACAGTCAATAATGCGAGTTCAGAAGCGGCTGCGAAAACATTTCGTCAGAAGGAGTTCTTTATCTTATTATCACGGATTATAAAAATTAAAACATTTACGCAAACGACGTCGGATTTAGTTAATCCAGGTATAGCGTTGTTACCATGGCAACGTCACCTTTGCCATCGCGATTAAATTCTAGTAAGAATTCAAAGGCGAGTCGTTGCGTAAATGCTCCCTTACCCCGGCTGCAGGCTCCAGTCGAGCTTAGTTGCTGTTCAGCCTTTCTCAGGGGTGACGTAGTCGTACAGGTCACAAACATATACAAGTATAGGGAAAGCAACTTGCTGCGTGAATGCCAAGAAACAAGTTGCTTTCCCTATTTTTTGTATTGCTTTGGCCTTTAGGTCACCAGAGATAGGCAGGGCCGGATTTAAGGAGCTTGCCGCCTGTAGGCCCAACCATAATGCCGCTCTTCAGTATACGGAATGTTCAATTTTACCCCCCCCCCCCTCCCCCCATCAAGCACCTTTCTTAATTTGCATGTTCTTTTGTTATCTAGTAGGGCAAAAATAACTCATGTTACTAAGCAAAGTAATAAAAAGTAATCTAGTTCTGTTGGTATTTGAACCTAAATTAAGAAATTTTAGGGATTTGCTTACTAGGGCCGTATCCCTTTCTTCCCTAGCTTTCCCCTGTTTTTTAGTTCTGAGCGCCGCTTAGTTTCATTTGGTGATGGCTACTCATTTTACTTCGCTTTGTTCGACGTATGACAATCAACATCCAACACAAAGTGACCATACTATGAAAAGTTGGCAAATAACGTAACTACGTTATAAAGAAAAAGTCATTGGGCCCAACTAACGTGTAGCATTGATACTGCACTCAATCAGTACTGATACGACATTGAGTTGATGGAGAAAAAATGTGGAATTGTTGCTTCCTGGACTATTCGTAGACATTGGGAAAACGAGTCGCTGACAACCTCAAAATCGGTGTACTTGGTATTGTACGGTTACTGTCGGTATATTACTAATACGAATTGGACAAGATAGCAACAGCTTATTTATAGCGTCATCTCTTGACATGATGCGGCATACATTTTTAGACTGATATGCGGTTAGCTTAATTCTAACAATGGATGGCGCCAGCGTTTTGTTAATAAATTTTTATGAAAGGTGGAGCGCAGGCAAAAATCGTACGAGCTTTTCTCACGTACAATTGTTTTTAAACCGTCATGCCGCCCCTAAAAAAGTGCCGCTATAGGCCCGGGCCTCTCGGGCCTACTTGTAAATCCGGCCCTGGAGATAGGCTAGACAGCTGCTAAGCTCGGGTGGAGCCTGTAGCCAGGGTCCGCCCCAGTAGCGTAGCGTTTAGAACGCCCAGACAAGTATGCGGAAAGTCCTGAGAACGTGACGCGCGTTCTCTGAGATATCATTTTATCTGTTAAGTTTTAAAATTTGACGTCTGATGCTGGTCATGTCATGTCTTTCATTTCACGTTTATTTCCCTGATGGGGTATTTAAAATGATGAACGGTATCATGTTTATGTGACGTCAGATTAACTTTCATCAGATCTTAAAGTCAGCACACACCAGCGCAGGATGAGTAAATCTTTGCACCGCGTTGCAACGCGCGTCACTAAAAACAACACTCGCCTGCAAGACCGACATTTAAAAGGTTTTTTTCTTTCTAATTATTTGGAACCATACGCGCGTAATCGGGAAGTTTATTGTAATAATTGCATGAAAGTTTGTAGATATTTAAAGGTACATTCCTCCTAACGCCATTTTTCACGATCCTCCACATCAACTACGGCCCCAAAGGTCTATTTACATCCCGTTAATCAATCCATTGCTAAAAATCTGTTTAAAAATGCGGCGTCTGGGAGATTTTCTGTTGTATATTGAGGACTAATTTAAAAGAATCCTGCTAATATTTACCTTACAATAACCATGACGTTTCATCTGTGTGTGTGCAGGTACTAATTTTTAATCGTTTGCTAATAATCACCATGAGAAAAATCTTAAAGACTGATGCGGTAAAAATTAGGATTGTTTATGCCAATAGATCGCCGAAGAAAAATTATAAGATAGTAGCCTAACAAATTATAAAGTGAGATGTTAAAATACGAAAATCTTTCCGGCTTGTCACGATACAATTTTTGCGTTCTTGCTGTTTCGTGTACTAAGTCTAAGGCCAACTGATATAGTAGCAGCGTTCCTCACTAAGAGGAATGCAGTATCTCAGGTGGCCCTGTATCACTACGCCGAGTCTCGCGAAACGGTGCGACGGTTTGTATGCGCGGTTGGATATCTGCGCGTGGCTAGTGTAGAACAAGGAGCAAGAAAATTGGCGTTGGGAAGAATATGTACCTTTAAGGAATTTTTTGAAATTTTAGTCTCATGACGACTATACCTGCGCTAAATTATTTTAAATAGAAATGGTGTTTTCAAGTTTGTCAGGTGTCAAATAAGCTGTAGGCTAGACTGTAAATTGTAGGTTTGAGTTTTTATTGTTGCTTTTGTTTTTAATTTAGTACATACCACTGAAAAATCCAGTATATGGAATGGAAAATTAGTCGCATTAAATCAGTGATTCGAGGAATAAGTCTGGATGTTCTCCTGGGTCATTAAACCTATCATCCAGTGACCTTCGACCGTTCTATTGGGTCGGTCCACTCAATGTTAAACAGCAGCGCGAGAAATAGTGCGAGATTTAACACCAAGTGTCAAACGCGTCTGACGTCACTGCTCCCATTTCGCGCCATTTTACTGATTCTCCCATCTCATTAGCTATTGAGTTTGCTGATTAATAGACACAAAATTGGACTAACAAACTGAAGAATATATTCATCATCAGACGGTAGCTGGACAGCTCCAATTATTTATAATCGGGCCACTAAGAGAATGACTTGATGTTATCATCGATTGTTTAAGTCGTGGCCTAGCTCGCCTGTTTAAGGTGCGTGCAAGGTGCACTGTTGGCCATTCATTACCCATTACCAAGGCACAGTATATTTCGTATGGTTTGGCAGCGCTATATTATGAGCTTGGTACAGGGAGTTCCTGTCGCGCGAGACAGCTGCGGATATGATCGAATCGAGCTCGTCCGTGCTTTGAATTCAATGGGAATGATGTGACACGGTCTCGTTTCGAGACGTTGTTACACATAAGGTAATTTCAGCAATGCAGAAAGATAATTTATGGTTCCTCTCATAACATAGTGAAGTGAGAAAATGTTGGCTCCAGTAGAAGTACTTTTACAGTAAAACCGATTTAAAAACAAGGTTTGTACTTCAACGTCGCTCTTCACGCATCGATCATCCTCCCCTTGTGGTTGCTAGGCAACAACAAGTAACGCAGGCAAGCCATCCAAATTCAACTGCCCAAAAGCCAAACAAACAAAATAATTGTGAAATATCGAATTAAATACTTTTAATTTATTTAATAATTTATTTAATTCAAAAAATTAAGTAACATAAGACGCATTAAGAATAAATACGACTTTAGTTCCACCTGTCTAAAAAAAAAACACTATCACGAAAAACTGTTGGACTACGTACGGTAACTGTTAAATCAATAGCAGTCTCGTGATTTCGACTGTTTGGTGATTCGAAAATAGTTTACAATAAATTCACACGTGTGACCTTGAAGCGTGTGTAAATCCTGGATTAACGAGAAAAAAAGCGTGGTCACAGTAAAACATTGAGTGTTATTTGTCAGATAAGCATGCATTTCAATGCGACCGCTCGTTTGTTTACACACGTAACCGGTACAAATTGTAGTTGCAAATCAACATCGTCTTTTGTCCACTCCCGATCATTTCGTAAGATTTCCCGTATCCAGACGTTAAGCCTTTAGTGTTGCATTAATCTTCTTTCATGGATTTGTTCTGTTGATAAACGTTTTGAATCCTAGCTCAAAACAAAGCATCAGCGCATCATTTTCCCTCTCACCGCCGTACCAATTTGGCGCCGCGCTTACGTTAATTGTTGCTAACACCGATTACAAAAAAACCATAAAAAAATGGAAAACTAGGCTGCGGTCCCCACTCCCAAATCACTGCTTTTATGTATGTGTACAATAATACGTCTTATTATTGACGTGTCCAAAAAACTGGGCTGCAAAGTGGGTGATAGACGCGGCCGTTTTTTTCCCGGCGTCTGTACATAACTTGCCCGGAAAAGCTTATAGGACTACGCACCTTGCAGGAGCCGTATAAGAAAACCTCACGACACAGTAGCAGCCATTTCACACTTTCTGGCTTGTGTGTTTGTTCTAAACTCTCCACATTCACTCACCCTAGATTCGAAATACTTTACGAAGTTTTAAACTATCTCCCGAACTTAACTGTTTTACCGCGCTTCCCTAACGAAGCCGAATTCGACGCCGACGCCATGTCTGGGCTCGATTGAACTCGCTGTCGGCAAGGTGCACCTATGGTACTGGCAAACATGGGCGATATTCGACGAACGCCGAGTCATTCTTTCAGTGGCCGGACTCTAAATTGTTTTAAAGTTCATTAAGCTACGGTATTAATGTGTTTATTGGGGCCCTGAATTGTTGCCTTTCGCCACCCCTAAGCTAATATACATAACTTCGCAACATCGCAATATCGAAACATCGTACCTAAGCTACCTAAGTCCAATCGCAAATGCGACTGAAAAGCACGACGTTTGGCATAATGTGCCATTAGACGGAGAGCACCGTCACAAGCAATCATCGTAAAAGCACGTCACTGTTTTGGTATCGAAATAATGACGTCACCAACTCTCATCTTGGGTAATCTCATAAATATTTGTCTTTTTATTTTAATGTGTATATTTTAACGTTCAGTAAAGATTGAACGATCAGATATTTCATAAATGTTCATTAATTGTGTTTAAAACTAGTGGCCAGTGGCATAAGAAAGTGTCTCTGGGCCCGTAGGCAAAATTTATGGTCGGGCCCTCCCAAATTTATTGCTTCCCCCCCCCCCCCTCCAAGTCTTTGACCTTTTCGACTGCCTTGGTCCAAATGATACACATACTTTACGTTATTTGGTTTACGTTACCCGAACAACCAACAACTTTTCAGCCAAAAAATATTACTTCGTACAAACAAACAATAAAGTTTGAAAAAATAAAAATAAAAAACATGTCTGAGTGGTATTTTTTAGCCTACTTAACTGTCGAATAATTATAAGCTTTGCTTAGTAGCTACATTATAACACTTTTTAAATGGGAACTTGGACTTGCTTATAGCATATTGTACTTTGAACATGAAATTTACATACCATAGTTAGTTCACTACTTGAGGCTCTTAAGGCGATACTTTCGGTGCGCTTTTCTCAATGCAAAAATCTCAATGATGTTGTCCTGTCCATATTTCGACGCCTGGCGGGCCCCCGAGTTGCAGGGGCCCGTAAGCAATGCTTACTATAGCCTACCTGTACGTTACGCCACTGCTAGTGGCTAATTGAGACAAACCGATTTGTTGGCTGCCAAAACCAAGTGTCGTTTGCTTCGAGGATTGGTTTGGCAGAAAAGACGTCACCAGCTGAATCTCGCTCGCATATACTTTACCACAGGAACTAGCCGTGCTATAGCTCAGATGCGTTCAACTGAGTGGACCGACCCAATAGAACGGTCGAAGGTCCCTGCTAAATATCATCCTTCCTCTCTCTCTACTATAGTTACCGGAAAGAACCGGCCAGAGTTGTAAAATAAATGCGCTGTGTTCCCTTTTCATTCTCTTACATGAAGTATTACGGTAACATATTCGCCATTAAAATTGTAAAGAAATGAAACTGCAGTAAGAAGGTAACCGGTTACGTGGTACGAGAGGTAGGTGTGAGTCTACCTCCGACTAGATGCGTCTTTTTGGAAGGATTTGCTTGTCTCTTTGAGCAAAAGGTTCATTTTATTCGTACAACATTTACTTCTTGAGCGAAAGGTCGGGAGAAAAAAAGCATTTGCTTCTGACTCAGAAGTAGAAGGTTTTCCTTGTTTTTTTTTTTCTATTCATACTACTTGAAGGATTTGCTTCATATTGTGAAAGTAGAAGGTTGTCCTTCGCTTTATTCATTCGGCCCATTGGCCGTAACTTCCGGAGACTGCAGTGGAAATCAATGTGCGGCCATCTACAAGGGGAAACATCACTTACTTGATAATATGTCGATTCCCAGCCAAATGATGACACTTCATTTTATTTCCTTCAATCCGATTATTTTGTGGATAGGGGGAATAATAAACAAGGGCTGTTCCTGGTTCCAGAGAAATCACTGCAATGTCATAGAATACAACAAAACTTAAATTTCGAAAGGAACGTTGCCTTTCTTGTTCAAAACAAAATGCTAAAAACTACACACACATAGTGAAAAAACGGCATCGCCTCCGCTATCTTGCAAAACACTAAAACACAGATATTATGCAAGATGGCGGCAAGCGAGGCCGTTTTTTCACTATACATGTGTGTAGTTTTTAACATTTTGTTGTGAACAAGAACGGTAAAATTCCTTTCGAAAATAAAAATTTTGTTGTATTTTATGACATTGAGGAGACTTCATTTTTTTTTGTCGTCTTGATGGCCCGCACACTAGCTTTCACTGTATTCACCGGATGCTACGACGGGTATTTGTTTATTTAAGGTCGACTTAGCTGAATTTTATTTTAATACAAAATGCGCCGTCTTAGTTAGGCCGACAACAGGTTGTCGATTAGTATGAGTGAAGATCAATGAATGAGAATACCCAGACAAGGGGAGCTAAGTATGACGGAAGTCGTATAGCACAAAACGAAGATGTTGCCACACGCGAACGAAAGCCTCTCTTTATCAGAGTATATCTGATACTCTATAAAGACTTGACGTATGGCTGAAAACGAAATATTGAGAGCAAAAGGGGTTTTTCCGTTTTTGAAGTAATTGTTGTGGTCAGGATGGAGGCTGTGGGGTACGAAGTTCTTTGCGCCGAGATTGATCGAAAAATGGAAGTCTCTGACCGAGGATGTAGTATCATCAGCCTCTGTGAATACCTTAAACGAGTTCTGAACCAGACTGACTTTAACAGGTTTTCTTCGTAATCATTAATCAACTTGGATGGAGTTGACCTTCTGCGTTCTTCTGTAGTGAGTCTGGATGTCAGCGCCTTTGCGCGCTTTCCTGTTTTGTGTTGTGATCTACTTTGATTGCAGACAAACAGTTTATTTACTGATTTTATGCCAAAACCAAAAAAGGTCTGGAGCTTTCATTCCACTACCCTCCCCACTCCAAAAAAAATTACGGTTTTATACTAAGCAACTTCCTGAACTAAACGAAAGAATCAGCTGTTGATACGACCCCTTTACGCCGTTTCCATCAAACCTGACGTCACACTCCAGCAGGATAAAAGTTAGAGGGGTGTAAACCAGAAATTTACCGACATAATTTTCCATCTAGCAAAAAAATTATGCAATTTTTCCGACTGATTTGCCGACTGAACAAAAATTATTTAATTTTGCCGACTGATTTGCCAACTGGCCAGACTTTGGGGAGCCCCCCCCCCCCCCATAAAAATGTCCCTGCACTCCAGTCTTTTAATACTCTTTCGTATCAACAGACGACTTTAAGGGCGGGTTTATTGAACCACAATTTTCTCGTTCACTGGGTTTTACTTGGTTAATACTAAATCTGCCGGCAGCTTCTCGCCTTTACTGGATCATGCGGCATTCAAGTTGTCTATAGGTTGTAACCCATAGTAGCGACGCGGACTCTGATCTTTTCTTTGTGCCTCGCGAGACGAACTACGATGCCTGCGGCATGACTTCGTCGTCGATTTATGACAACAAGAAAACAATTTCTGCTGCAGTACAAGACGGATAGACTGATTTCTAAATGCCAGCATTCGATGGTTTACTTTCAATTCGATAACCTTGAAATGGACGCCATGCAGGATTTTGAATTCTCGCTGCGAGCAACTATTCCGTCGTCTGAGCACTGCTAGAAGCCCGATCTTTGTACAAGAATAGCAAATTTCGAAAACAACATGAAATGACAACAATGTTGTAGCAATGTTTCATGTTTCTTTGTTCTCTATCCGTTTTATTATTTACTAGCTGTACCCCCGGCGTAACATACGCCGGTCTAGCCGGTTCCCGCTAACCTAAGTGAAATACTTTACTGGGTAGCACGAAATGAAAATAACTTCGAGGCCCCCCAATCTGTCTCCTCCCCGCCTTCCCCCGGCCCCCTCTCCCCACATTCTTCCAGTGCATGGTCAGATTTTCCCCCATGCGCCTGCTTCCTGGTAGCCCTTTCCCCCCCCCCCTGCACCCCCCCCCCCGCCGAATTCCCCCATTGTGTGGTGTGAATATCCAAACCCCAATCGCCGCTCCCCCTCCCTTTGACCCCCTGTTGTTTGGTTTTCGTAGGGATGCAAATGTCATTTTGCAATGGAGGACGCTGCTGTTATATTGCTGAATTAACTGTTTGTCCGTTCTGACACTAAGTGCGATAAACCCAACAACGATCGTGCAGACATTGATTGTTTCTCAACCATTTTTGAATGCTCTTCCTGATTGTAACAGGGCACAAACATTGTGACGCACACACAAACGTTTGTTACTGATTGTTATGCACACACACACGTGATGATTTTGCTCAGTGCCACCCAAGCCTTTTATATATATATAGATAATACATTTAATTTGTTATGTATTAACGCATTCATTTAGTAGAAACTGGAAACAAATCGTAAATAAATAACAGTTGACTTGCAAAAAAGCGTTCGGCGAGTGAGGTCGATGTGAACGCGCCCTTATAACGTGCTGCGAGGCAACAGGAAGCAGCAAAGCCATGACATCAACCACAGTCACCTACAGTAAAGGCCGGATCAGATTAAGACAAATTATGCAAGTAAAATCAACCATTGACAATAGAAGGAAGCGCAAGTTTGCTAGGTGCTGCCATCTCTACAGCAAGCGGCGAAATTTCAACCTAACAGACCAGGGTTCCATATTCTGTCAACAGATGTCGCCACTTGGCAAACTTGCTGCGTCGTTATTTGATTCGCCGTTTTGCGGAGCATTGTTGGAGGCAAAGATGATAGGGCCTTTACTGTAGGAGGCTTTGCACCAACACAGGCTTTCGTAGAGGATTGTTACCGAACAACGTTGTCTAACACACTTTTACAACGAGCTCATTGTTGCAATCTACGTTCTTCATCATTGTGTCCCAACGTACATTGCGAACCGTTTCGGGGGTAGGACCCCAAACAACGTGCTATGCACAACCTACTGGTAGAAATCTTTGCAATTCATTTGAATCAGGTGTCTTGGGTCCAGTAACAAAGAAAAACTCAACACGAAAATGTGGGAACGTGTCCTTCATGGAGAGAAAGTGTCCTCGATAACGTTGATTTGTGTTACTGGTGATTATTAACTAGTAACTAGTCCGCAGGCTCCCATGTTAATTCTCATAGGGTATAACGACACGTCTACAGCTGATTAGGGAAAGTTGCCAGATACAAATTTCGGCAGACTGGTAAAGCGTCATATGGGGAAGTGCCTTTTTCTACAATGGGGGTTGCAGCTAGAAGCACGTGGTCCTGAAGTGGCTCGTAAGTGCAAAATTATTGTTGTAACCATTATTTGTATTGCCATCCAGCAGTCGATTATAACATGGTTAAGTATTACACGCGTATCGTTTCAGTACCTAATTGTCAGAATTCATTGTTGTTGCAAATAGGTGGTTCAATTAAAATTCAGAATGGAATGGTTCACTAAGAGACGGAGTTGCAAAGGTTTGGTCGTTTTTTCCCCCACCAAATCCAAATCTTTTTTTTTACGGTACGCGAATTCAAAATGAATTATCTGCCCCACGACCCGAATAAATTTCTCATTACTGGTTCAATAAGACACAGGGTATCTTTTATTCCATAGGAATTGATTAGGTCCTTGCAATTACCATACTGTTACGCTTGTTATTAATTTATTTGGAATGACAATAGTAAATGTGAACATTATGAATGAGAACATTCATACAATAAAATACCTCCAGACAAA